>JAZGTK010000069.1:0-32501 GCA_036877625.1 Ambastaia sidthimunki
GTGCACCCCAGTTGTTTCCTGATGCCATTGGGAATCGAACTGGCAACCTTTTGGTTACAAGTAGGCCACAACTGCCCACAGTTCTTTATACAAGATTTGGTAGTTGAATAATGTAGAGAAGTAATTTATCTGTGGCTGGTATTTTGTTTTTCTGAATGGAGATCTTCACTGTTCTTAATGCAGTCTGTTGAAGCCAAGTTGGGTTGCCCCTATCACCACTGGAACTCCCTTTTGCTCTTATTGATCTTGTGCTGAGTGCTTGTTCTTGTAGCACCATGATTAGAACCTCTGGGCTTTCCTACAGTCCTGCCATTAACAGCCACAAGTGGGAATTTCCAGTGTCAGATACCTCTGATATCTGACAGTGGTGCATGCCATAGAGGGGCTTGTCTTGCCAAAGCACTTCCTGTTTTTCTTCTTCTTCATCCACTCTCCTCCGCAGCACACGTCTCTTAGTCTAATAATCTCTTCCACACAGTCCCAGCACACTTCTGTCACTCCTCATCCCCACCCTAACCAAACAGATCTGTCCCCTGATCAGTTTAGCCTTTCAGCACGTATTGACTGAGATGAATCTGGACAAGAGGAAATCTGAGCCTGCATCAGTATTGCCACTGTGAGATAGAAACCTACTCACACTAAACGCAACAATAAAAAACTATCCCACAGTCCAGCTCATGGTCTGCATGGTGCTCCTGCTTTAATATCAGCATCTTTTGAGATTAAGACTCACAAAAGATTGAATTAAACCCAGCAGAGGTGCGGATACAGAGGTCTGTTGTTGTCTGTGTGTTATTGTTTTGCGTCACATGTATCTGGACTTTCCCCAAACAACTAGACTGTTCTTATTAATAAAAAACTGAAAACCACCTCAATGTTAATATCAATAGTTCAGTGTCTGTTGGGGCAGTCTTGTGTTTTGAGAAACACAAGTAAGAGACAGAAACAGGAAATAAAACACACACACCAAAATAAAAATGAAGACTTTTTTTGTTGTTGTTGAGTAAACGCTGCTTCAATATCCATGCATATCATCCCAGCCCTGGGACATAAGCCTTTCTTTCTCAAAATTATTATTATTTTTTTGGTAAGGCTTTGGGACGACCAAGTCACTGTTAGATTTACTTTAAAAAGCCTTAGAGCTACATGTTGTATGTCTAACCAAAAAACAGAGGAATATGATTCTAATCTCTTTCCCTTTATAACAGCCTCTATGTTTAAAGATGACCTGCATTGTGCCATTGGCTTTGATTTAGAGTATTTTAGTTTGTGTGCTGTTGTTGTATTATTCGCCACTGTTACTAATAGATGGTTTAGTAAAAGATAAATAAAATGGAAGTGCAACTTGTGTTTTAAAGCCTGATTATTTTCAGACAGTAGACTCACAGACTGTACACAGACCATTTGTAGACAATCTGATGCAAAATTTGAAACAAATGGCAGTTTTAATCTGATTGGCTGGTTGGCGCTTCCAGACATCTGGCTACATGGGGTTTTAATTTCACATATATTGTCTGTATATCTGTTCAGCGAGCCCGCCGTGCCACTTTATTACTTTCAGTCTATTATAGTGCTATCATCAATTTTACATTTACCCACCCCTAACTGTCACATAAAACCCAAACAATCTGTGTTTGATCTCTTTACTATTCACTCAGCCATCTCTTTCCTGTCTAAACAGACCATTCTTGGGCAGAATAGGCCACAAAGTGGACCAGACTTTGGGCTGAACAGGTGGGCTGACTTTCACCAGCATCCAGCACTCACACATGCCCTTTCAGCAACTGCATAGTCAGAACTCTCCCTCTCTCTCTCTCTCTCTCTCTCTCTCTCTCTCTTTGCTATGTCTGTCTTTATCTTCTCTCTTGCCCAGTTTTCCTCCCTGTTTGCACTTTGTAGCATCCTTTTCTCCTTCTGCACTCCTACCCCATTTACTCACCAACCCCCCCACCATCGTCTCTCTCTCTCTCTTTTATTTTCCTGTGGGTTTCAGTCTGCAGAGTTGTGCGTCGCTGTTAAGCAGTGCTGCCATCGAAGACTTGTATTTATTCTCCAGTTTACCGTCATCCGTCAGGGATTTAGAGTCAGAGTTCTGTTTCGTTCTGTCTTCCTCTCTCTCTTTCTCCTCCCTCCTTCCTCCCCTTCTCTCCTCACTGCGGGGGGCTCGCAGATCCAAGCCAGGTTCTGATATGATTCTTGCGAGATGAGCCTAACCTCTCAGAAGATCCAGCTGCATAATGGGATCTACTTTAGCACATACATGTATCAGGTAAGAGGCGACAACTATCGCAGCATTGGCATTTCGCTAAAGTTTGTTTTAAGATGCACAAGACGGTCTGGTTAGCGCTGTCAACTGTCAGAGGTGTCACTTTTTAAGACAGCAGTGTTGTCGAACTATCTGTGAAGATTTGCATGCCTGGCAGTTTTAAAGAGCACTCAAGTGAAAGAACATAGACTGTGATTGGTTTGTGAATTATTTTCTTTTTCTGTGTGGAGTAGAGCAACGTATAGCAGTGAATCAGTCTCAGGGGTGCTTCTAAACTTTTGTGTACACTATGTGAGTGTTGCTCGTCTCCAGTGTGTGATGTTGGTGCAAGACGAGGCAAGTGATGAAGGACAGTGAGGTACACACATGCACGGTTGCTGTGATACACTTTGCCGATTGGCTGCTGAATAATGAAGTCATCACTGCATTGTGATGTCATAATAAGATTTTAAGAGTTCAGAAACTTTGCTTGAAAGTTTATAGCTGTGGAAATGCACTTATGTTTAGTTATTGTTGCCTTTATTTAAAATGCCCTTCACTGTGTATCTATGCATTCCTCCATAAAGCTGTTACCATGTCAGTACTAGATCCACATTTAGGCCCAATGGCAGCTTTCTGGGTCCAGCATATGTGTTAGCTATTATAGCTAATAAAAGACAAGCTGGTATCTTTGGTGCTATGCTGCTGATTGTCTGGGTTTGTGTTTTTGTGTGTGGATGTGCTTGTTGGAGTGCTTACAAGACAATTTGCAGTTGGTTGTCTTGCATCTGTTGGACCATCTATAGACTGTGAAGTCTGTCGCATTATGTGCTGATTCCCATGCGCGGTTGGCGGCGGCTGTGATGCAGCATTTCATTTATATATATAACCAAAGTTCAAGTCCTAAACTTTAACACTCTTGCTTTATTCACAATGCAAACAGTGGTATTAATGTACCTTCAAGAAATAGGCCACATATCTAGGCTTTATATAAGTTATGTATTACGTGTGTGTGTGGCGGGCGTAAATGGGATAATTCACCCAAAAATGAAACGTTTTCCATTATTTACTCACCCTTATGTCATTCGTGGCCTATTTGACTTTTCCTGTGGAACACAAACGAAGATATTTTGAGAAATGTCTTGGTGGTTTTGTGTCCTACAGTGGAAGTCAATGGGTGCCACTGTTGTTTGATTACTAACACCAACTTTTCTGTTCCTCAGCAACAAATACGTGAAGATTTGATTCATTCACTTCTGTGAATCTGTAAATTATTCATTATTCAAAGTCAATCGGTTTAAAACTGATTCAGTGATTCATCTGCATCATTCCTAAAAATGTTTATCATATCTTTGTATGACATTTTTCATAATAAATGAATGTGGATATGTATATATTGCTGTTTAGTACTATATATGATTGCATTGGTGCATTGAATAAAAATGATTATAATTCTTCCTTATGTAGTAAAAAAACTAGAAAACATGCCTTGTTTATTTTAGCCAAAACTCTTTAAATCTATTTAGACAATAATATTACAAAATTTAAAGGCAGAAAAACATTGTAACATTTTTTAGCCATAATGCCCAGCCATAGTACAGTATGTACAGTAGACGCAGTGTCCTGTTCTAAGATGCATTCTGAATGCAATATTTACCGCAGGAAGCATCTTGAGCTTTTTCTGTCGCATGTGTCCCCAGAGAGAGAGGGAGAGAAAGAGAGAGAGAGAGTGAGAGAGTTTTGACTGAGGTTGGGAGATTAAGAAAGAATCCAAGCCAAGTTTTTGAGACAGAAACATTCATTTGTTTTTATATAATGAGGAATATATGAATGGAGCTATTTTAGGATTAGGCAGCACAGAGAACAGGAGACGGAGGCGTAGCGGAGGGAAGCTGACAGGCGAGATTCAGGCGTGTTGTGGAGGGGAACTGACGTTGGTTCTGTCAGGAGGTACCGACAATGTCCTTTGTGTTCTCCTGTGTATCTCATGACAGCTGTTCTCCTTGTATCTCACCGCAGGCACTTTTTAAGCCTGTCAAAAAAGTAACATCTGTGAAGCATGAAAGAATGAAACTCCAGACAGCTCACAGAAGACCTGACGGTGTTGATGTGACTGTTCCCTTGGTCATGTTATGTCACATCACCTGAAAATTTCTGTTGCAGTTTTCAGTTCAACCCCTGTTACATCCTTACCCATAATCCTCGGAGGCAAGCTAGCCTGTTTCTGTCTTTGGAATGTAGCTTTCCTATCCGTAATCCTTCTGAAGTATAAGTCCTTGAGTTTCTTCATGTTTTTAGTGACCCCGATGACTGGACATTACTGAAGTTCACCGCTGCTCTGCCCGAGAGCGGCAATACAGAGCGACATCTGTCAACACCCTCACAGCATCTGCCTGCACTGAAGTGTGAGTGACAGATTGTGTGTGATGAGAGATGTCACTCTCTGTCTCACTTTGTGTCCCTGACTTTCTTCCCAACTAGTGAGTTACTCCAAGAGGTACTTTTACACGTAGATGTGAGGGACCCTGTAAAATATGGATGGATCTGTAATCCCGGCTTCATACTGCAGGATCAGAGCAGGTCCCACTGAGCCGTGTCCTGCGATACACTTCAATAAATGTGCATCCTGGCACTTTGTCAACTCAGCTTTTGTTGCTTAATTAAATTTGTGTAAGACTGATTCATACTTGTGTGCCTCTGCCAAAACCTTTCTCAGTTATCAGCTGTTTGTATTTTGTGACATTTCACAGAGACCAGTCCAGTCTTTATAGAGTGACATTTTCTGCAGATCACAGGAAATATGACTGAGCTGATGACCTCACTAGCTTTGACTTCAATACAATACGTGGCTGTTAGGAAATCAATTCATAAATGCCTCAAATATTTTGGAATCATTTTGGAAAATATAAAAAAATAAAACCCTTGCGATTGCAGACAGGTATTTTAAGATACTGTATATGAATATAAAAGGTATTTGACAGGACACTCCTGCGATTGCAGACAGGTATCTGAAATTATATTATATCAAATGTATTTTGTGATTTTGCAATAAAAAAACATAATTGGAATTCTAAATGAATTTTAAACAATTCTGTTTATTGATAAAGCATTATATTCGTATTCTTCTATGTTTGGTAGTTTATCCCGCAAAAAATCCTGTGCTGTAGCTGAAATATTGAGATGCATCAAGAATCGTTGTGAAATCTGTTTGTGACTCCCTAAATCAAAATTCAATCGAATTGCAAGGTGCCCAAATATTCCCACTCCTAGTTGGTATGTGACACAGCGAAGGAAGCTATTTATTTATATAAACCACATCTCTTTAGACAGTTATCTGATTGATATAATGCGGTTTCAGCATCTGCTGAGTCTATAAGCCCAGTGTGTGTGTGTGTGTGTGTGTGTGTGTGTGTGTGTGAGGCAGTAGTTTAGTAATACCACATGCCCATATCTATTGCTCACACACCAAAAGTTCTGGGAGGCGTCGCTCACTGCCGCATTGGCAGGGGTGATGACAGCGGATGTGTTCTAACCGCCGTTACCATGGTACTGATGTCACACCTCAGAGGAAGTGTAGGTGCTGTGAGCACTAATCTGTATTTACATACACGTCCTGATTTTAAATCAGCTTTATCTCTGTAGTGTGCAGCGAATTGCAGTTATGAAAACGCTAGGATATGATACTTTTGAGTGATGCTGCAGAGCTCAATCTTGTCGCCACCCGTTTTAATGTAAAGTTTGCTTCTATTGAGTGATATGTGAGAGGCCTGTTTACAGAAAGCATGAGGTTTTCTTTAGAAACTTCTGATGCGGAGATGCTCATGTAACAAACAAGATTGACGCAGTTCTCTTTGTTATCTGATACTTGATCCATAACTCTGCAGGCAGATATAAGACTGTACATTTGATACTGCTAGTAAAAATATCTACTCCAACTACATTGGAGCTGTGGAGTAACAGTCTGCATACATGATTCAGGCAAGTTGCCCTGTGGTGCTTATGCAGCTGGTGCAGGTTCGAGTCCTAAATAGAATATTTATATGCATCATAATCTCGTATCATGACATGTGACTAGCACATGGGTTAACATGGTATTTTACATACTAACAAACATGGTATTTTTTTATCATAATACCAGGTATTGTTTTACGATTTTATCTTTACGTTTCCCTTTTCTATACTTTCATGTGTCTATTTTCTCATGTAGCTTTTTTTCTAAAACTTGTCTCTGTAAAGCTTTGTTGAAACAGTGCAAAATTGGGCTATAAATAAAGAGCTATATATGTAATCTTAATATAAATAAAGCACCATATAAATAAAGCACTATATAAATAAATTCACTTGAACTATAAACTTAAAATACAGATAACAGAACAATTCACTGAATGTCATACAGTATCTTATTTCTTTTGTCCTTCAGTGACATTTCTTTTGTCCTGTAGTTCCTGCAGAATCAGGTTTGATGTACCTCCATATAGTTACCCAGAGGGACCTTTTGTTTCTGTGTTTACAGTATGGATGTATTTTCAAGTCAGTGATTTTTAACTCGGCGGTGACCCTGATTCAGGCCAAAGTCTTTACCGAGGTCACTTTTACACACGAGGGAGCATTTGTTGGGCAACAGTCATGAGAGTTGACCAATCGTGCATCAAAGTGACACCTTCCATACATATTCTGCATTCATTTACTTCAAATACCGCAGTCATGACCAATTAGTGTAATTTCTGTCACATCGTTTCGTCAGTAAAACCATCTGTGCTGCCACCAGTGGATTAAAGCTTAACTGCTGTGACTTTATTCACACTTTATCTTTTCACATTTTAGATTTTCGCTGTGTCATAACTGAGCTGGCGTGAGGTAACTGCCCGTGTGTCGTGTCAGAGGCTGAAAATTGTCTTTACTTTGAAGAGTCGGTGCTGTCTGTGTGTGGATTGGTTTCTTTTGCAAGTCTGAATCTTGGAAGAAACTCCGTCTTTGAAAATGATTGATTGAAGTAATACAACACTGTGCAAAAGTCTTGCTTGTGATGTTTCTCATTTGTAAGTCGCTTTGGATAAAAGTCTCGGCTAAATGATCACATCTATTTTGAGACGTTTCACAAAATCATTCTTTGTCTTACTGTAAGGCTGTTTTCTTATGTTTGCATGTGTCAGTAGGAATGATCAATTTTAGATTTCCAAGTCCTAAAGAATTATTTTCAGCAGAAACGAAAACAGAGTGCTGCAACAGATGGCTTGTCCCTCAACAGAGCCCTGATCTCAACATCATCCAGTCAGTCTGGAAATACATGAAGACACAGAAACAGTTTAAAACAGCCTAAATACAGAAAAGAATTGTAGCTCTCTAGATTAGTAGTAGTTCTAGATTCTTGGAGCAAGATTCATATGTATTCTATACAGAAAAAGATTGAGAGTGTGATAGATATAGAGAGGGATGGGTGGGTTAGGTAGGTAGGTAGGTAGGTAGGTAGATAGATAGATAGATAGATAAATAGACAGACAGACAGACAGACAGACAGACAGTGTGTATATATGTAACACATGTACTCATAAAATGGCAACCTAAAATATAGACCCTCCCCTCCACCTGCTCACAATGCCCACAGGCATCCTGTCAGCAGCATTCACACCACTGCTGTCTAAAACTCGCATGCATGTCTCTGCATTCTGCCTGACTGATTCCAGGCCCTGGAGCACATGGCCCTAATCTTTCCCCACAGGAGATGTCAGGTTTCAGAGGAATCAATCCATTTGCAGCTAATTGAGCACCAGGTTCTGCGTATTTTCCACAGTTCCTTCTGTGCAATGGGCCAAAGGAAGGACAGCCAAAGACTTCAGCTGTGGTACAGGATAAACCACAATCAGGTCCCTTAACATGACCAGTGCCAAGCCAAGAGATTGATTCTGCTCTCATGCCCAGGAAATTCCAACTTGGTGTGTTTAAATGTTTCTAGCATAGACTTTATTTATAAGATTTTGTTTTAATAAGGAAGGACCACAATGTAAAATGAAATGGAAAATTAGTACTTTGTCTCAGTTTTAGATAAATATTAAAACATCTTTAAAAATTATGAAAATTAGGAAGCATAACTTTATAATAATACTTTCAAGAGAAAATCTGTCTGTCTATCTATTTATCATATACAAGATATATACTGATATATATTGTACTTACGTATACAGTAATACTCATTTGTAAAAAGTAAGTGTATGTTTAAGGATGTTAGACAATTAGTGATTAAGAAAATGATTGTTTGCAGTGCATGTGGTATTAAAATGTAGCATCTTTTTATAGGCTTTTCAGCAAGCTAATGATAGCTGACTCCCACTGACCAGTTTGAAACAGAAATAAATGGTTTTCTATGATGACAGCCTGTACGGTACGCTAGATAGACATCTCACTGATAGCTCGAGGTGATTAATTAAAGCTAATGGCATTTCTTCCCACCCATCTCCAGACTTTTACACTCACACATTACACATCCACCCGTTTCAGATCTTCATCAGGCTGATTAGATTACCGTTTGATGTTAGATTATTTTTTCAATAAATTAAGAAATTTCGAGCTGTCGCATTAATTTGCTAGCTATGAAAAACTTTTCACAAGTACATAAGTTTCCCTTTTGTACATGAGGCTTGTCAATGAGAATAAAGAGGCCATTACTAAGATCCATAAAGTTGATGAACCATTTTCAACGTCTTATGTAAAACTTGACAGTTCAGTATGGGGAATAATAAACTGTCCAATTAATCTAAGTTTCTAATTATACTTTTCATGTTTCTAGAATTTCTACAAATGCAACACAGTCGACATAAAGCAGCTGTATGTTTATACACAACATAAACATTTAATTTGATCTGCTATCATTATATTTTTATTGTGTTACATTGTTTCATTTAAGCAATATGTAAAACGTTTAAAAACAGTTTACTTACAGTACTGCAAAAACGTTTTTTGATGTTCTGGGAACATTGCCTGTTAGCTGGGTAACCATACCATTAAAGGTTATAGACAACTTAAAACCTAGCAAAACATCTAGAATTTTTCTTTGGATGTTGACACTTTTTGTCCTTTGAAGTTATTAAATATGCATGTTTCCGACCGTGTTGAAGTTTTAATGTCAAGACTAGAGAAAGAGACGTTATTTGTAAATCTTACGGAGCAGAAAAGCTTAACTGAGCTGTCTTACTGAAGAACAGAGAGCAGCTAAAGATGAGCAGATGTTGTCGGTTGTGAGGCCTCTCCTCTCAATCCTTCATTGTCAACATGTTCCTTTTTCAAAACCTATTTCATGCATAAGACAACAGTGTTGTTTGGGATTTGGGGTAGACCAAATGAAATCAGCTTATTGTAAGCATGTCTAGGGAAGTTGGGCAAAAAACCTGGATGATGTAGGGCACAATATTAAATTCATATTAAATTTAATTCATATTAAATTAAAAAAGTGTTTTAAATTTTTAATGTTCATATTATTGTATTTGCATTATTTTGCATTTCAAGCCATTGGCACTGTTGCCCTAATGATGAGATGCATAAATAATTAAACCAAATGAATAATTTTAACAAATATGTACATTCAAATGAAGACTGCAGTGTGTACAGTGGTGTAATAAAAACTATTTCCTTCTGCAAATTCTTTAGGACTATCTGCTGGTGTCAGATTACACAGGACTCTTAAAGAAAACTGTATGCAAGTCTTTTGCTGTATCCTATGGAAACGTTCCCGGTTGTGGCATATTAAATACTCTGTATAGTGCATATGAGCATCTGTAGGCACTTGTAGTAATTCAGATTGCAGTGTGGTCTAATCCTCCGCTCAGAAACGCTGCTGTATTCGGTGATATTTCTTCCACTTCTTAATCCCACGGCTTTTACCAACCAAACACACAGAAATCCCTGGAGCTGTGGGAGCTCAGCACTGCTCACCTGCCGACAGCCGTCTCACGGGGTCAAACTGCAGCATTACGTTGGCCGGTTGTGGATTTTTCTCTCTTTTATCGGTATTACACAGTTTGCTGACAGTTTTGACATGTTCGGAGCCCCTTGTCTTAAACTGAAGGGGAAAGTGTTTTAACTTTCTTTCATAGAGAGACAAAAAGATATGGCATGCACCTCATGAAAACTGACAGCTTTAATTGCGCTGTTTTACGTGATAGATATGCATAAAAGTGATCTGTAATTAGCAGCATTATCATCCTGTGGTGCCTTTCTTTCCTGCTTTCTAGGAAAATGGTAATTATGCATGTTTTACAGTCTCTACAGCTGATAAAAGGGTTTTGAAACACAGACAAGTTAACTATAATGTTTATGGAGGAACATAAAAGGTGTCACCAAACACCCGTTAATCTTCGTATAGTGTTTATCTGGAGTATTTTTGTTTTGTTTAGCATTTCTATGTTTCTAAATTAAATAGCTGCAGTAACTGCTGATGTTGCTTTATAAAATGGATGCCAAATTCGTAATTGCTTTATGATGATTCAGACTCTTAATTCTGATTGGATGAGCCTTGTTTGAAGCTGTTGCAGATAAGATTTACCTTTCCTAAAAACTTACTAAACCTCACCTGACACCACTTTACAATCATTCTGAAGTAAATATTGACTGTACACAGTAAAACAGCATTTGAGCTGAAAAGAGGACCGAAGTCAAAACATTAAAGTTAGATTGTAAAATTTCATCATTGCTTTTTAACAGTTGGACTTATTATTGTTGGGTGTTTTATGAATAGTTAGTGAATACGCGGTGAGAGTTGAATTAGTAATTGTAACTTGCATTGAGGCAAAAGCAAAAAAGAGCCAAATACTAACTGGTGGGATTTTAGCCTTTCACGGTCTCAAGTCACAATGCAATATAATCCAGGGCTTCAAATGCAAAACCTCAGCACAGAAAATCCTCTTGTGTTACTTTTTATAGTTGGAGACACATTAATTTACCAGTGAGGCATCAGTCTCTGATGACAAACCCCAGATGCATGTTTTCAATTCCTTTTGTTCATTCTCAAGCATTTATTGAGGTGCCGTATAAGATTGAAATAGAATTGCTTTTTCTGATACAACGTTTTCATTATATCATTTTTTTAGCTCCTGCCCTGTGATATCAAACAGTTGAAGGTTTGGGCTTTTTGCTTTGATTGAAAGAGGCAGTAAGATTTGACATCTGTTTTTGAACTTGCCTTCTGCTTTTACTTTACTTTTGTGACAAAAAAAATCAAATAAACGCACTGACCCAATTTTCTCGCCACCCCCTCCCGGACCTTTCTGCCCTTACACTTCAGTCAACCAGCGTTATTCAGAAAGCGGAAAACTGCACAATGTGTGACCTCATAAGCTTCCGTTTTGCATGTTGATGTAGCCGACCCTGCAGCCTAAGTGCAGCCGTGCTAAATACAAACTCTCCGTGTTCTTGTCTCTTTAGATAGAGTCAAGAATCATCAACACACAATAACATTTCTTACAAGAAAAGCTTTTATATGAAAGAGAACTGACATGAGAGAAGAGTTAGTCTGCTAAATACAGCTTAAACAACCCCATGGTTAAATGATGCTTTAAATCTCTAACTAAAAGGTTACAGGTATAAGTTTTATGACTGTCACAACTTGTGCATCCTGCAATGACGAATAATTTATTAAAAATTCTTCAGAACTGCATATGGTGGGACATAATATTCCTCATATTGAGCCATCAAAATGTAAAATTAGTGGAAATGTTGAAATCATGATTAGCATTTATGTTTTTGTGGCAGATATTATTGTGAGATTGTATTATGCTGAGATCCCCGTGACCCTTTTTTTAGCCCCTCCCTCAGAATTTTCAACACTTGAGGTGAAGTGTGTATAAATGTATGTATGCTAATGGCTGGGCTGAAACAGGAGGGGTGTTGACATGCTTAAACAGTGCCCTAAAACTTTCCCAAAAGACCATGAGGAACAGCTGGGTTAACTGGGACTGGTGCCAGGGGCCCGGCCGGGGGACTTCAGAGAGCAGAGCAATTGAGCTACGCTACACTGCCGTCTGAATGCTGGGGGGACCGAGAGCCAAAATCTGTGTTACTGCTGTTATTTTATGGAGAGTTGCACAGTTAAAGGAACAGCTCCCTCAAACATTTACTCATTCCCATGTCATTTGTATGGTTTCTTTTTGTTCGAAACAAAGGACTGTTTCCAGTAATCTATTCCATGGAGTTACAATGAATAAGGGGCCTTTCCAAGATTTTAAAAGGATGTGAAAGCACAACAAAATTTAAAGTCTTCTAAGGTCATGTGAAACGCTCTTTAAAATAAAGATGCTGAAAAAGGTTCTTTACAGCATTGCCATAGAAGAACCATTTTTGGTTCCCCTAAGAACCATTCAGACAAGGTTCTGTGGATGTTATATTATGAGGCCATACAGCCTGACAAAGGACCAATAAGGAACCTTTATTTTTAGGACTGTAGCTTTGTGTGAGAAACAGATTAAAATTGACCCATTTCCTAAAGGAGAACAAATTACCACTTGGTTTTTGTTTTTTGGTTAATGAAACTGCAATTAACATTATAAACCAGAAAAAAAGGTTGCCAGTTCTGAATTGTTACAGTCTTTAGTGTTTATGCTGGTTCACTGGTCCACACACAGCACGACAATGTGACAAATCCATCTGTGTGGTCCTGTGCAACAAAAAGCCACTGTATGTGAGAACAGGACTTGTTCCAAAAGGTTAAGCTTCACTGGCTTGTGTGCTCGGTGGCCCATGACTGCTCATTCTCTTTGCCTCATGGACCATTCAGACGAGACTGTAAGCGTGGAGGTCAGCAGTAAATATGAGTACATGACATTAAATGTGTAAACAACATTAATGGATGACTGAGTGCCTGTTGTTCCATGCGCAGATCCATACAGCTCCGGAATAATAGTTATAAATAATAACAACTGTATCCAACCACATGAAGAAATTTGAGTATTAGTTAATACCTTACTAGTGTGCATTATTTATAATAAAATTAGTGACTCTCTCTTTGTTTCTCTCTGTTTCTCTCTCTCTCTCTCTCTCGACAGGAGTTTGCGACTCTGACTAAGGAGCTGAACCTGTGTCGAGAGCAGCTATTAGAAAAAGAGGAGGAGATTTCTGAGCTAAAAGCAGAGAGGAACAATACCAGGGTGAGTGTGTCTGTTTGTGTGTGTGTGTGTGTGTGTGTGTGTGTGACCAGACGTCCTGATAAAATCAAGACAGTCAAATTATGCATTATCAGTAGTTTAATTGCTAAAAATAAACATGTTAAATGGGCACTGCAGTGATTTGTGCTTTGTCTGTCATGAGGCAGCAACTATTACTCTGCAGATCACGTTTGCTCCTCTGAATGTCGAGAAGTGAATTGAAAGACTCCAGTGTGCACATTAACAATTGTGCGAATGACAGAACATAGCTGTTTTTAAACAGGAAATGCATGCTGGTATTTTACCAGCTGGCAGCTGACAGACTAATGTAAAGCAATAGCTTCTTACCACAACAAACCATTTTCATTGCCAGTCATCATGAAAACATTAGGAGAAATCTTAGGCTGCCTTTAGGTCAACAAAACATAGTATTAAATTTCAGTGTCAACCTGAAAGTTACACGGTGTTGTACAGTTCAGATCCGATGCATTTTCAATAAGAGTATTTCTTAAATCACTCCAGGGCAGATTTGAACTCAGACTGCCCTCCGCCCACCAAATTTGAAGTCATCTGCGTATTGTAATGTGTAATGTGTGTATTTGTGTGTGTGTGTGTGTTGGTTCTCTGGATGCTGTTGTGTGAGATCTGAGTGTAAAATATTTGAATTGTGATTGATTCTTGTGTCTAGTCAAATATAACCTTCAATCCTGACCTTTTGCTGTTATTCATTCGAACCAGTTAAACCTTTCAAAGAACTTCATAATGCGTGTTGACGTAATTCCTTATTGATCTTGAAGTTGTTTGCATTCTGCTCCGCCTCATGATAGTTTTTGCAGCACTTCGCATGTGTGTTTCCGCAACTTCGTTTTGCTCTACAGCTTCTTCTGGAGCACCTGGAGTGTCTGGTGTCTCGTCACGAGCGTTCACTGAGGATGACTGTGGTGAAGAGGCAGGCTCCTCCCCCTTCCGGGGTGTCCAGTGAGGTGGAGGTGCTCAAGGCTCTCAAATCTCTCTTTGAGCATCACAAAGCCCTGGATGAGAAAGTAAGACAACATATTAGGCTACTGTTTTTTTTCCCAGAATTCCATTTTGATGTCACACACCACAAAACTACTGTACTGTAGGACAATTTAAAGGGCGCTTCTAAATGCTACATTGTGGAGGATGCGGTACACTTTGACAGAGCAGGTTGTTCGCAACCCCAAGGTCATGGGTTTGATCCCAAGGGAGTGCACGTGCTAATAAAATGCAAAGCCTGGGGGGTGCCATTGTAAAAAGTTTGGGAAACACTGGTTTAGTGAATTCAACCTTCAAAGTGTTAAAAAGGAAAAACAAAAAGGATAAAACATTTGCTAGTTCCAGTCTGTCAATGATATAATGTCAGCAATGAGTGTGTAATTCCAAACATAAGGATGGGTGACAAGAAGTGCGATGGGTGATGGGGCTCTGCTGCCATATTGTTACATTTTACAATTTAAGTGGCTTTTGTTTTCAATTTGCACAGGTGCGTGAAAGGTTACGTGTGGCTCTTGAAAGAGTAACTACATTAGAAGGACAGCTGGCGACCGCCACTCAAGAGGTACTGCTGCTTTGAGCATGTGTGTGTGTGTGTGTGTGTGTGTGTATGCACACTGGTATGGATTTGTTGATCTCATTAACATCTGTGCAATGACCACCTGCCCTCTGCTGTCAGCCCGAGCATGCTGTCTATTTCCATCTCTCACATGCCACTGACAAATGCACTTGACATACGGTACTGTAGATTATATTATTACACAATACACCATTGACAACACAGTTACATACAGCCAGGGTCCAACACGATTGCCACAGCTGCAAATAGCAAGTAAATTAAGAAACTATTTCATACCACCATAAATATTTCTAGGCAGCCATGAAGCTTTATTTAGCATAAATTTTATTCAGATGTTTTTGTTTCTAAGGTACTAAGATGTTTTTTCCTTGGGACAGGCAATAGTTGTAAAACTTTGAGTATTATGTGTGTCATGCACAGATGTTTTTCTTAAGAGACATGTTTTCTTTAGCAAACAAATGTTTTCTTTAGGTTTCATTTGAAATGCTTGATCAGAATGGGGCAGATCATCATTTACAGTTCGACTTAAGTTATATATTATTTTACAGTTCCTTAAGTCCCTTCTAGCCAATTGGCAGGTAACTTACATTGTATTTACATTTAGGGTTTGACAAGTGTTCATTTGGACCCTGCTCACACCAGTGTATATCTTTTATAAATGACTGCATATGCTTTATATTGTGTACAGTAACTGTATATAGTGCTCATATCTCTTAATTAATGTATTGTTTATAGTATAGTATAATGTATTGTTTTCTTCATAAGGATATATAAGGGACTTCAGTAAAGACCTGCAGCAGTTTAATACAGTTGCTTCTGTCTTACAGTAAACAATGAGAGCATCAGCAACTCTCACCATCATTAGTGTCTTCATGAGCAACACTTAATAGATCCTGAAGTGGACACAACAGAGAACTGAACAACTAAAATGACACCACAGGGAAAGATAAACAATAAAACAACACAACCATTCTTAAAATAACAGAAACACTGTGTGCCACAGGCCTCGATGGCCCAGTGTCACAGTCTACCGTTGAATAAATCCTCACGTCATTCAGAACTGTCCAGTGTGGGTCAGTCGCAGTATGTACCGACTAAAAAAGAAGTTTTCTGTCATCTGATGAGTAGATGGACGTGTCATTGGCTGCAGTCTGCACTGGTGATGTGATGCTGCATTTGGACAAAAGGAAAGAAATTTCAGGAAAAAAGAAGTTCTACTGCCTCAGAAAAAAAAGCTTTCTTAAAAGCAATAAGTTTCCACCCTTCCTACCTTCATTCTTTCTTTCTTTCTATCTATCTTTCTTTTTTTTTTTTTTTTTTAATGCTGCATGTGCTTTGCTCTGTTTTAAACAGCTTGAATGTTGTAATAATTACCAACCTGTGTCTCTAAAACTCTCCCCCGTCTTTTAATACTTCACAAATTAAGACCTGTAATAAAGAGAGCCTTGCGAATATGTAAATCAGATCCCCTCATCCAAACACTGACATGCCAATGAACGTGTACATATTTTAATTGTCTTCCTCCAATTTTCACTTTCTATGGGCCTCTGATACGCACGGATTCAAATGCAAATGGACCACCAGTGTTTCATTAATACATGAATAACACGCGCCTTTTAAGCACGATGAGTTAATTCCACAAAATGAGTAGTTCTGTAGTCTTATCTCCCACTAGACTCCCCAACCCGTCTTAAGAAGAAGAAACAGTTCTCAGCTGCTATTAAAAGCAACATTCATAAATCCCTCTATCGCCAAAAAGTGCATCTTCATAATGTGCAATTGGAAAAAAGACCCAAAACAAAGCAAGTGCATCATTGGCTGTGTTGTGGCAGCAGTGATCTGCAACGCTGGATGTTGCAAATGTTGCACTTATTTTGTGGGTTAGTTTAACATGTTAAGCATTAATAAAATGACTAGTGTGTTTTTGTTCGTCCTTAGCTTGTTATGTTGAGACAGAGGAAGGATGGACGGTCAGACGGGGATTCTGTGGAAAGGATGGACAGTGCTAAACCTACATGGAAGGTATGTGACTTTAATTTTTTATGTATGCTTTTAAAGTTATGGTTTGAACGCTAGAACATTCTACAGTTTCACGTACAAAGCTCTTAAAGGGGCAGTAGCAAAAAATAAAAATCTATTAAACTCAAAGTAAGGCAGTAGAAAATGGTCTTTAGAAACTTAGTCACAAGTGTTTTGACTGTGAATATTTTATCTACATAGCTGGACCGTAGTAAGAGCAATGAAATAATAAAACATGCGTAATATGATCCCTTCAAGGCTAATAAAGCCGTAGAAGAACATTCTGTTCATCAATCTGTAAAAAATAACAATTATTTTCGACCACCTGGACCACAAGACATTATCAAGTCATGCCAACGTATTACCCCATAGGTTTTGTCATTACTTACACCTTGCAATTGTTTATCTGTGGAGGCACTGGTCCAAAAGGGATTCCTTCTGCTCTATTACCTCTCTCACAGATGGTATTTTCCCAGCCACTGAGAAATAAACAGCATTGATTAGGCGCCAAGTACTTCTGCCCCTCAACCTTGAGCACAGGCTGCTAAATTGTCTTCTGCCTCAGAGTATGAGTCACTTTCAGCCGGCCGATAGATGTCGAGTCAATATGAGAATTTCAGACCGCTCTTAATATTCGACCCGGTTCATTGCTTAAATATTACCTTATGTATTATTTATGCATTTTAAATGCTATTGATCAGTGGTCTGTAATAAGAGAATTTGTTGGTTGCACCAGTATCGATTGTGATTAGAACCCAAAAGTTGGGTACCAGCTGTTGCCCAGCAAACAGGAAATGTTTTCAGAACGTTGGCTAACGTTTTCTAAAAGTTATCAAGTACACTAGCGTATAAATGGTCTTAAGCCTATCAGATCCCAACTCTGGTTTTAATTTTATAGTGTCTTAACTGAGCTAATTTTACTGTAAGTAAAAATCTGTATCTCATACAGTTGTAAGCGAGCTGACTCATTTAACTTTCAGAGAATAGTGTTACATGTCAACTTTCTTCTGAAAGGTTGCTGACTCTCTAAAGGAAGCTGAAATGTTACCAGCCCTAATGAGGAGGAACATTTTCCTGCTGACTGTTTGATTCCCCATAGTGTTTCTTCACCAGGCTGTGTGTGTGTGTGTGTGTGTGTGTGTGTCTATGGAACACTCTATAGCTTGTCTTCAATGGTTGTTTTAGACTGTATTTAAAGAAACAGCTCTCACAAAAATGAATGATTCTCATTCAATTTCAAACCTATATCATTATCTTTGTTATTAGGAGCACAAAAGGATATATTTTGAAGACAGTATGAGGGTTTATAATTAAATAATTTTTATTTTTGTGTGAACTGTCCCTTTAAATAGTCAAAAACCGGCTGTTCATTTTATAGTAAATTACTTACTTAAATTACTTAAATTACTAAACAACAAAGATGTATTTTTTTATTTGTACACATTAATTTTAAGATACAAAAAGTGAAACGTGGGCTAGCGGGTTTTTCTGGCAGGAGTCATTAGCATCTGAAAGGTTGCGTTTTACATTATTACACACCAAACAGGATGATGAGAAAACGATTCCTGAGGTAAAGCACTTTTCTAAACATTTTTCCAGTTTAACAGGCCATTCTGAGAATGTAGGACACATTTCATCAAAGAAGACAATCATCTCTCTGCCCTGTGTCTGCATGAATTGTACATTTGACTTTAAACCGAATGTTTGAATAGAAGCAATAAATTATAGAGAGAATGAGAGCAGACAGACAGACTGAATGGGTTCCCAGACACGCATACGTGATCCAGACTAGAGAGTGTCTCTGGAGAGCTGGCTGAAGCTTCCCAAGAGACCAGAAATATGGTTGATTTTCCCTGTGGATCAAAACTCATCAAATACTTAAAGCAAAGTTCTGGCTGACATCAGCTTCCCAGCAGATTCCCAGTAGGAGGCTCTTGAAATTCGTTTCAATAACCCTAGGAAGTCAAAGATCACATACTGCAGCATATAAGAGTGTTTTATATAAATATGTAAATATGTACAGCTACTAACTTTCGATAAACCTGATCATGGCAAAATTGTTAGTTGTTGTGGAAAAGACATACAATACATAATTGATGTAAAACTGCATTAATTTTAATGCAATAAATATTTAAATGAGTATATTTATTTCAGTATTTGTTTAGATTGTGATAGTTTCAGCATGTACTAAATTTATGATACAATTTCATTTCAATTTTTAAGGTTGAACATTTCAAATCTGTGATAAATATAGGCGGTAAGAAGATGTCAAAAGATGTGAGAGACAGGAAACTGTAAATTGGTTGTTTTTGGCTGAATGCCTGCAGCATTTCTGAAGATTTATTTAATTAACAACATGTAATTCAGTTTAAGGTTGAGAAGCACATCAAATCATCTGCCAATCAACATTACTGACATCTTCAAACACACACACATTTGCACCTACACACAATAACCAAACAAGAGAAAATTCAGAGCTTGCAGTTTTGCTCATAATGGCCATTATTGGCATATCACATGTCACTGGTTCAGCACCGCTGTGGTGAGATAACTCTGAACACCTCTACGGTGAAACCAAACCCCCTTCACTTTAGACAGTTATCTGAAGGTGTCCTCATTAAATATCTCCCTGTGGAATTCTCCTGTTAGTCTGGAGCTGGATGTTTCCGTTTTGAGGCTGAGAAAGCAGCTTCTTTTGGGGGAAAAGCCGCATGCCTCATCTGCGTCACATGGTTCCCGATAACACTTCGAGGAACCCTGAGTTTCAGTTCTGGCAGGAATAGCGTGGAGGTGGTAATTTGCTGGACTGTTTGGGGTAGATGGATGAAATGGGTGGTCATGGCGTGATGTATGCGAGAAAACCTCTGAACTCCTGAGGCTGTAATTGTGGTGAAGGTTGCTTAGCTTGCTGATGTTCCTCAAGCTCTGACTCAGCATATTTCTCCACTCTGAAACTTATTTAAAAGCTGAACAGTAAGTGGAAAGCAGGGGACCAATAAACATTTGCGGTTTTGAACTTTAAAAGGAATAGTTCACCTTAAAGCTGCAATACATACCTTTTTTTGCTTAAATAAAAAAAAAGCAGTAATTTAGCAAGTACATAACTTAAAAGTTATGTAACTTAAAGTAGCAAGTACATAACTTAAATTATTTAAATTTAAATTAATACTTTGTCAGTGTTTAATTACCCTCATGTTATCTCAGATCCAACACAAAACACAAAACAAAAATTGTTGAAGAATGTACTGATTCTTCTCTTGTGTTCAGTGAAAGAAGAAGGTCACACAGGTTTTGAACAACATGGAGATCAGTAAACAATGACAATGATTTGATGTCATAGATTAAATGTTTCAAACTGTTTAACATCTATATGTTTGGTTGTGTCTGGGGCAGAGGCTTCCCAATGGCTCCATCGATGCCCACGATGACAACAGCAGGTGTGTGGAGCTACAGGAACTTCTGGATAAAGCCAACAAAGAGCTGAGCCAAAACAGAGAGCGTGTCAGCGGCCTGACCAGCCGGATGAGCGAGCTGGAGACGGAACTGGCCACCGCCCGCAAAGACCTGCTGAAGAGCGAAGAGCTGAACACCAAACACCAGAGGGACATCCGAGAGGTTAGAGTGAATGGGGGGAGAGGACGATGCAGGAATGGGGACAGACAGATGTTTCTCTTGTCCTTAAAAAAAGATAAAGCGTCAGGCAGTGGGAACATTGAGTGTCGAGGCAGTCTGTGAGATACAGACAGTATGTGAAACAAAGCATATGGGGGCAGTCATGGCCTAGTGGTTAGAGTTGAACTTAGAGTTGCCAACAGCTGAGGTGCTCCTGAGATAGCCACTCTCCCCCAGTTGCTCCAGGTGTGTGTGTTCATTTCTCACTGGTATGGGTTAAATGCAGAGGATTTACCTGCCAAATATGTCACTGTCACTTCATAGATCCTGGTGATGGGTGAGGTAACAGATAACATGAATCGATTTCCGTCTTTAAAAGGAATAGTTCACCTAAATAATTCTGTCATAAGTCTGTCATAAGACTTTATTTCTTCAGTGGAACCAAAAGTTTGCTTTGTTGATGTTCATGCTGTTCTTGTCCACACTGTGAAACATGTTCAAACTTGGCACAGAAAGATTCTTTTCTTTGTCTTCTGTCTGAATTTTCTGTGAATAATACAAAATGCTGTCATAGAGGCTGCTTTTATGATGCTGTTCTTGGTCATTTTTGAAGCTCGACCTGAATTTTTGCTTTTTTTATCATTTTGTATTTCATGAAGGAAAGTCATACAGATTTGGTTTGACATAAGCTTGAGTGAATGATGACAGATTTTTTTAAAATTTTTTTTTTTTGAGTGAATTTTTTCTTTAATATTGTTTGTGATGATTTCTACACTAGTTTTCTGATTATGTTAAAACTTAACACTCATTTAGGAAAGACTGCGCTGAGTTTGTTTTTTTGAAGAACTGTCATTTTGCAATGTTTTAGTTTATTGCATGTTTTCATATTTCCAAAGAGTCTTTGTTTTCTCTTACTATGTGCCTGCTCGACAGGCGATGGCACAGAAGGAGGACATGGAGGAGCGAATCACAACGTTAGAAAAACGTTACCTGGCTGCCCAAAGGGAAACCACCTCGATCCACGATCTGAACGACAAGCTAGAGAACGAACTGGCCACCAAGGATTCTCTATACCGTCAGGTACACCAACCTTTGAGAAAGGCCTGGTTAGATAAATATTCAGAGTTCTTTCGTCCTGTAGGTCAGATGGTTGATGTCCCATAATGCAACAGCTGAAATATATGAGTGTTGTAATCTGTGTCAATAAGTGTGTGCATACGAAGTGTGTTTGTGTGTTAGTCAAAGGGGGTGGTTAAGAGGGGCTTTAATTAGCCCAAAAGCAGCAGACACATGCTAAAACCCTTTAGCATGCTGAGAGGCATGCTGGGAGCAAGTCGTCGACGCCTGGCTGTTTTAATGTCCACATTCATTAGCTGGAGGAGGAAAGAGGAATCCCAAATGCATGTTGGGCAGTATGTGTACGTGTTTGTTATCTATGTAGTGGGGATGTACTTCTCAAAAGATACAATTAAGACATCCATTCTTGTTTAGACAGCAGAGTTTGTGTAAGTCATGAAGGGCATCATCAGGGCCCTTTGATGAACGGGGCCCCATAATGTTCTCTAAGGTATAGCCTATTCACAGAGTCCAGGAGAGAGAGGGGACCCACACATGGTTTTTGGTCCAGTGATAATATTTATTTAAATGACATTACATTGTCTTTATAGTTGTGTTTATGACATTACATTGTCTTTTAACTTGCTTTATCATGTTCATTTTCTACATGTGTATGTGTGTTGTGTTGTGTGTGTGTTTGTACACTGGTGGTTTGTTTTTATGTGCACTTATTTATTATTTGCTGTATTTGTGCTTGCTTTTCTGTACTGTGTGTGTGTGTGTGTGCGCGTTTGTTTTGAATACTTTATAACTGTGTGTATCTTATCCTTTTGTGTCAATAAATAAATTGGGTGTATCATTTTCATTTATATTAATATCTATGTATTTATTTAAACACGGGTGTGTACCATTTGTTTATGGTGTCTTTATGTGTGTACACCCTCTGTTTGTCTTATCTTTGTGCTGTGTGTGTGTGTCTGTGTGTGTGTGTACAGAGTGAGGAGAAGGTACGGCACCTCCAGGAACTGCTGGAGCTGGCGGAGCAGAGGCTACAGCAGACCATGAGGAAAGCAGAGACTCTACCTGAGGTGGAAGCTGAACTCGCCCAGAGAGTGGCAGCTCTCACCAAGGCGAGTACTGAGCCATCCCTCGAATAGACATGGAAATCATGAGAACTTATAATTCTGATTGAGGTTTCATTGACTGATTCATATTCTTAATGATTAATAATTTTTTTTAGCCTTTTACCTATACATCAAACAAATGTTTTGCAGACAGTAGACGGTAGCAGACGGCATTTTGCAATAGATTGTAATATTCACTGAACAGTGAGTATTTCAGAACTGTCAGAGAAAATATTCACACATACATGAGTCAAACGGCATTAAAATAATTGGGTTCTGGTGTTTTTTTTATCTTGGAACCGGTTCCTAATTCCCAACCCTTCTCTCAAAACAACTGCGGCAGGAGGACAAGACAGGCTTATGAGATAAAGAATGAAGGGAATGAGTTCAGAAGATTATTCTCTGTCAGAAATAAAACACCATCTGAGATGGTGATGAATCAAAGTTTTAAGCTTGAGAACAGGGAAAACTGAGGAGTGAAAGTTAGACAGGAGAGAAACAACATCAATTCTTTAAAAGACTTTATAACCCACTGAGACATAATTTAGAGAAACATAAGACTGCAAGTTTGAGTCTAACAAACATTTCCTGATTCTTCTATCCATCATTACATGTGTCCGAAAGGCCATAAATATATAAAAAACAGCAAATCATGTACAGTTCTGTGGGATAAAGCTCTCCGTTACATCAACCATCAAAACCTCCACGGCTAAACAGATATTTCTTGAACAGACCTCCACGTCTTTCCCGCCTGTTTAGATAATCCTCACCCGGCAGCAGTCACTTTTCATCCGAGCATCAGCTGGAATTGTAAATGACAATGTTTTTTAGAGGCAGCCAAATGTCTTGTCAGTGAGGCAGAGAGGCAGTGGGGTTTTGTTTTGAATCTCACTAATGCACCTAATTAAAAATGACAAGATTTTGTCAGTCCCAGTTGGCGACACTCTATCACGTACCTCGTGCTCCTAATGATACAGATGGATACTTACTGTACCATCCCTTTTCTTCTTATCATTTAATATGCAAAGAACATGGCGTGTTAAGACTGTAGACCTAAGTCAGAGAATACATTGTATTTAATGACACGAGTGTAACGAGGCATCGAGGCAAAGAGGTACAGTGTTATATCAGTATTTTTTAAGCTGGAGATTTTTTTCACACAGACTTGAACCCAAGCTGATTAAAGCTGTTTGGTTTGACACCACTGCTCATTAGACTAATGTCAGTGTCTCCTGCAGGCGGAGGAGCGCCATGGCAACATCGAGGAACGTTTGCGCCAACTTGAGGGACAGCTGGAGGAGAAGAACCAGGAGCTGGGCAGGGTGAGGACAGGGATGGGGGTGCTGAGGGTTCATGACTGCCATGAAGAGGCATGAGTGTGTGAGAAAGGGGGATTATGGGATTGTTTGAAGAATGAAAGCAGAAAGGAAATAACAAATGAATGAGTTTCTTTGGATCATTGTTATGCCTGTTTGAGGTTGATTGCTAGTTTTTATTTTCTAAGTGCACATAAGAATAAACACTAGAAAGACACACCAGTGTTTTTTTGTGTGAATGTTCAAATGTGTATGTATGGCTTGCATTAAAGCAGATGTAGGTACCATTATGTTAAGTATGTATAAGGTTGATTTTGAATATGTCAGAATGGTATCCGTGTGCCTGCATGTTTGGAAAGGTTTTTTTTCTATGTCCTACTACAAGCAAAGTAAAACAAGTAAACCCTGAAATCATCTAAACTGAGGACGAGCTAATGGTCCCCACAAGGCATACAAATTAATATCAAATAATGTTTTAATATCTAAAAATGAGTAGAAGTAGGGCTGAATACATCAACAGAGAAGTCAATGTAATGTCCCTGTAATTATAGTAAAACAAGCATGTGTGTGTGTGTGTATGTGTGTATGTGTGTGTGTGTGTGTGTGTTTTGGATTCAGAGAGACAGTAGGTGTTGTGTAATAGGTCTTGACCAGGCCTGTAGGCGGCGTGTTTGACCTCACAGTAGGGACTCTAAGGACTGACCGCTCTGATTAGCCTAAAATCCACTTCCTGTCTCTCTGCATTACACACACACAAACACATATCCATACTCTAGCACTCCTACACACACACGCACCCATATGTTGTTGCTCTGTGAATATGGGGCATTTTTAGCTCATCTTGCAGATGAATTTTCCCACCCCCAGTGAGAGCAAAGACTGTAATTGGCTGCTATATTTGGATTTTGAATAATTCATGCATGGTTAATTTCTCCTGCGTGTCAGCTGACGGTTATAATGACTTAAAACAGTCAACGAGAGTCTTTATCCTCCTTCAGCCTTAATTAAACCTTGATACTCGCATCACACCTCAGTCTGGGCAACACAGAGCCTTTATTTAGCACTGCTGAGTTGTGCTTGAATTCTCTGCTGACAGTCACGACGCTCTGTGTTGACTACATCTAAAAGGCCATTTGCCACCAAAGGAAAATTAAGATTTTGTTGCCAAGCAACTGAGTGCCCATATCACACTACAACTATGTTTAAAAGTCATCACCCCTGTAATCTCTATACAGATATACTGTCATTATATATTTACTAAAAAGATTGTTGCTAAATACATGCCCATAAAAATGTGAAAAATGAGTATTAGCTGCAGACAGGAATGATGAACTTTCAGAGGCAATGATGTAATATCATGAAGCAGACTTATACACAAATAATACACATTAAACCTTAAACCCCTCGTCTACACTTTTATAACGCTTCAGGGTGTAATACTGCCCTCTATTGGTTATACTGTAAACTTCTCAATATCATCAAATATCAGCTTAAAATAATCGTATTGCTTCTCAAAATTACTGTTAGAGGTTTAAACACACCCCTTAACGTTGCATATTAATTTTAGATCATAATTTGGTTATGCCACAGACATGATGCCTCATATTGTGTGACTTGTTGAGGAGAGGTGTTTGGACTTTCGCCTGCCAAAAAATATCAACATGCAAACAAATGTCATACATGTAAATTAAAAGGTAGTTTTTGTCTTCTACCATTCATATTTCTCTTTATATTTTCTCACTCAGGCTCGTCAGAGGGAGAAGATGAACGAGGAGCATAACAAACGTTTGTCTGACACCGTGGACCGTCTCCTCACCGAGTCCAACGAAAGACTTCAGCTTCACCTGAAGGAGCGCATGGCTGCACTGGAGGACAAGGTACAAGCTTTAGCCACACCCACCCACATATTCACATTTAATTATTACTATTAGAGCTATCATATGCAGTTTATAGAATCAAATCAGTTTAGTTCTGATTCTGAATCTTGCTAACAGTAACCGGTAACTGGTACCGGTTCTCTGTTCTCATCCCTAATTATGTGACGCTTCAAGGTTTCCAGCCACAAACTGTAACCTTTCAGCATCCTCCACACAGAGCTCTCATTACTGATTTCCCAGGCCAAACGTCAGCAGATCTTAGATTTAAGATTGAATGTCCATACTTACACCCCTGCCTTCACCCTTGAGAAAACAAGGCCTTTATATAGCTCCATACCGAGTGGGCACGAGGAACAGCTCGTGATAAACAGCTTGAATGAAACTGTCTTTTTTTTAGCTATAAACTTTGAGTGGACAGGCCAAAGAACCACACAGAGAGAGAGACAGAGAGAGACAGAGAGAGAGAGAGAGAGAGAGAGAGAGAGAGAGCTTGCAGGTCATCTTAGACACAACATGCTGTGTGGAGCTTATTCTTAACTTTGTTTCCTCTGTCTTTCAACTTTCTGTTTGTTCCCGTCCAGAACGCTCTCATCCATGATCTGGAGAACTCCCAGAAACAACTGGAGGAGTTCCATCACAATAAGGTACCAATGCTAATGCTAGGTACTAGGTGCTAATTAGATACTGTGTTGATCTGCGGGAGCTGAGGCAACTGTCAGAGATAACTGAGCATGAAGACATGATGTATACATCGACTTCAACCCAAAGTTCCTGTTTATTTTAATGTATAAAGGAAACGTGTATATCTTCCTATAATGTCATATACTGTAACTGGTCACTGTTTCTTTTCAAAGTTTCTTTTCATTTTTGTCTATATGAATTCATTTTATATTTGACAGTATTTTATTTTCTGGGAAAATTATAAATGACCTTCTTTATGTAAAACCCAATTAATCATAAAAATACTGTAAATATTTAGTTGTTTTGCATGTCATCTCTGCAACATTTAGTTGTTCTGCTGGACATATAAAATTCTTAAAAGCAGTATTATTCATCTGTATGACTACAACAGCACGTGTGGGCAAAATCTTCTCCTGTTTACATGCGATATTAACTGACTTGACTAATCTTGTGTTGTCTGTTTCCGCAGGAGAGGCTGATCGGTGAGATTGAGAAGTTACGGGCAGAACTTGATCACGTGAAGCGCAGGAGTGGCGTGTTTGGAGATGGAACACACCCTAGGTGAAGATTTTTAAAACAGTGTTCTGTTCCTTGACAACGTGAAACGTGAATACGATCCATTTTACTTGCCCATTAAAATGATGTGCTAATGTTCACGTACTAATCTGGGCATGTGAACTTGTTCTGTCTGTGTCTCTGCTGATCCTGTCTCAGGTCTCATGTTGGCAGTGCCACAGATCTGCGGTTCTCTGTGGTTGAAGGTCAGGGCGATCACTACTCCTCCACTGGAGTGATACGACGGGCTCAGAAAGGTCGACTGGTGGCACTCAGGGACGAGCCCACAAAGGTGTCAATGTCACACCTACATCTCCATCAGTTACTGTCCCAGTTTACAATTTAGTTTTCTTTGTAAAAATGTTTCCCAAACGTTTCCATTAAGTAACAAAATTGTTAAAAATGATATTTTAAATGTTCTAGAAAGTTCAAAACATCACGTTTTTTAGGCATTGTATTAACATTGTTGTTTATTTATAAGAACCTTGTTAAAAATTCCGTAACTTTTGTAAAATGTTCAACTATCGATGTAAGAACAACATTTTTGATATATGATATATAATATTAAAAAGTGTTGTGCTTATGTTACTGCAAGGAACATTTATTGACAACTTTGAGAGAACTTAGCCAAAGTTCTGAGAGTGTTCCCAGTTAGCTGCGTGTTCCAACTAAAACATTCTCTTGATGTTTGCTTCAGTAGCATAAATGAGATTAACTTCAGACTACATGTGGTCTCTGCCACTTCAAATGTGTTTTTATCCACAGATATGCAGTGATCATTACAATAGCTATTATAGCTATCATTACTAGTGCAGAACTGATATGAGCCTTTCTGCTATTGGTGCATGTGGTGATGATGTCATAATGCAGTGATGCTCAGCCTTGGCCTACTTCTAAACTCTTATAATAGATATGGACAATGTTTACTCTTTCAGTCATGTCTCTCTGTCTCTCTTTATTCTTGTTTTGCCGCGTTGGATCCATTTACTGTAAGTTCTGGGTATTCTGAGATACAATGTAACACTTTTATAGCCCATGAGCAGGCCTTTATGGAATTTGTGTCTGCTGATATCCACAGAAAGCTCAGAAGATTTTGGCCGAATCCCAACAACACAGTTTACAAAGTTATAAATGCATTCCTAGATGGTTGTTTGCTAAATAAAGATTTTTACTGTTTTGATTGTGCTTTTCACTACCAAAAAGACTTTAGTACTTTTAGCTTGATTTAATACATTTTACTATTATTAAAATGTAGCATTTTTTTACTAAAATTAAACTACAGATTCCATCTTGGCCTGTCCATGAGATTTTTCCAAAACACAAAAATCTTGGCCAAAAGATGTATTTGATATTGGCCAAAAAAAATAAAAAATATATTTTTCAATGTCTTTGTTGTAATTGTAACTGTAATTAAAATTTGTATTGTAATTGTAAATGTAATTGTTTTCCAGATCCTGCCGATGGTGGAGCAGGACTGGGATCGTTCTCAACCTTCCAGCTTGCGGGCCAGTCGTACTCACCTGATGGGCAGTGACACCGAGTTGTCTGACTTGGACGATGAGGACCGGGAGACCATCTTTAGCTCAGCTGATATGCTGTCGCCCAGCGGGCACTCAGATGCCCAGACACTCGCCCTCATGCTGCAGGAACAGCTGGATGCCATCAATGAGGAGATCAGGTGACCCAACTATCACCTTTTGATTTGGGCCAATCAGCAGCCACCTAGCAACCGTAAAGCAGTGGCCTGGCAACCACTCACAGCATCATGGTGGTGTCGAGTTTTGCATGTGCAAGCACGATTGAAAATCTAGTTTCACAGTTGAATTGTACAGCGTATGACTAAGCCTTAGCTAAGCAGCAGAAATGGATCACTGAAAACATGTCATGGTTAGGATGTCAGAAAAATGTCAGCACATTAAAATGTGACCACCCATGTTTATATATCAACCCCTAATCGTTAAACAGTGTTATGCTGCAGGCGTTACTCATTTAACTTGTGAAGATGTCAACGATAACAGAAATCACATACCATATAGGCTTAAAGGAACAGTAGCAAAACATTCAGTTTCATTTTATAGGGGTTAAAGCTAAATTATGACTCTTTTTGGTATAAGAAACCTTGATTAACGGTATAAGTGGACATTAGGGAAAAAATAGTAAAGAATGTGTAGAATATAATCTTTAAATAATAAAAACATTTAAAATATGATTTTTTAAATTTAAACACACCCTCAAAGACATCATACAGCGCATATCACAGTTATGTTTTCAGAATAGAATTTAGCAAAGTTCTTTAATAATTTAAGGTTATGCTGTAGTATGATTATACAACATTACAACATATATAACATTTACAGAACATTGGCTAACATTATTTTAAAAATGTCTCTCAAAAATGTCTTTTTTAGGTTGTTATGTCATATCAAAAATGTTATTCTTAAGTAGTTAGTGGAACGTTTTAATAACATTACAGAGTTGAGATTTTGAGTAATGTTTTTATAATTAAGCAATAACATTAATACAATGTTTAAAAAACTAAATGTTTTGAACGTTTCTATAACTTCAAATTAACAATTTAAAACATTTTGTAACTAATGGAAATGTTAAGAAAACGTTCTTACAAACTAAAATTATTAGCTGGGTATTTACTTTCAGAGACATTGTAGGACCTAATGATCTGCTGCTAGTACATCAGGTTGGACCCTCCAAACATCAGGTTCAGGTGTCCTATTGATCCCAGTGTTGTGCTTTGTTGAACAAGCTCTTCAGACAGGTGGACAGTTACAGCCAGAGTCAACTTTCCTCTCAAACTCTACGACCTTTCAGATTTCAGAACGACTTAGACCCTGCAGGCAGCATAAAAGAGCACATTGGCATCTTTTCGCTCTGGCTGCTCGCAGATCTAACTAGAACGGTAACAGAGACTGTCAGACAGCCTCAAAACTAGAGTCTAAATCCAAACAGTGCTGTTCTGACACCGAGCTGCTGTCTGGATCTCTTACAGCAGCGTTTGGCGCTGGCAGAAGAGCATCTGTCATATATGACAATATTTATGAGGCAGTAAGTTGAGTTTGCTCATCACAGAGATTGAATCTGAGTCGTGGATGAATATAAATGCCAGACAACAGCAGAGCCATCACCTTAAAGTGCAGCCGTGTGCGAATTGAGATGACTCATTGACTGAGCTGTGGGAGACACTCATGAGCTTTCTGCTGCATAAACAGTGAATTTATCACGAGTAAGAGAAGCCCTGCTAAACGCTTTAATAAATCATGAATAGATTGTGCATTTTTATTATTTTAAGAACATTCTAAATGCATTATGAAGATATTTGGGGTTAATGCATTCATGTTTAGGGTTCCCATGGCAATAGAAAACATGGATCAGGGAAGTAAAAAACGTGTGGTTTCCAGGCCTGGAAAACGCTATTGTTAATGGACATTTCTATTGCTAATACACATTTTTTCAGAATTGTCTCCTGTGAAATGTTTTATCGGTGTGACAGTCGTTGTAAATGTTTGCATGTGTTCAACTTGCCTGCTAAAGAATATAATGGATAAAGCCCCCCTCTCTCTCTCTCTCCCAGGATGATCCAGGTTGAGCGGGAATCAGCAGAGCTCCGGGCGGATGAGATCGAGAGTCGGGTGAACAGCGGCAGCATGGACGGGCTCAACGTGACCCTGCGGCCACGCTCCACCATCCCCACCTCCGTCACCGCCCTCTCCCTGGCCAGCTCCTCGCCTCCCGTTAGCGGCCGGTCCACGCCCAAGATGACGTCCGGTTCGGCGGCTCATGAGTTAGGCATCATGACCCTGGTGAGCTTAGCAGAAGCATGGCTGCAAGAATTAAAAACCACTCAAAAATTAACCCCAAAAATATTCTGTTGAAAGCCAAAAGTTGAGTCACAACGTAAATGCTGTTTGTTGCTTTTGAAATGCTGATTTTGTAAAATAGGCCTGACTTAAATCTAACCCCTTCAACAACGCTTCAAATACAATCTCCTCTGTACCTTTACTTCAGTGACAGCTGCATCCTTCCCTCATTGTATGAGTTCTAACTGGAGTGAAACCTGTTTAGATTTCCCTTTTCTAACAATGGAAACATAATCACGTCTACCTGCATCTTTCCTCTGCCTCTTTCTTTTTTCTAATGCTGTCAGCCTAGTGACCTAAGAAAGCATCGCAGGAGAGTGGCTGTAAGTGTGCTGTCTTCATCTCTAAACCACTCATTACAAATTCAGCTCGTCTTGTTTGTAAATTCAGTTTGTGTGTAGTGGCCTCTGATGGTGAGCGGATAAAGGAAATTAATATTTGCAGGTGAATAAGTAATATTTATATGAGGCACATCCCAGGTAACAATTTTAGGTTGTAAGAATATTTATCTAACATTTACATTTTATTTAACAAAAACATTAAAAATGTTATTTTTAAAGTTCTAATAATGTGCAAAGCATCCATTTTTTTTTAGATATTTATAATTATTGCTTGGCTGTTATTCACACAATTTTTAAATTCTGTAACGTTTTTAAAACATTTCACAAAAATCTTAATAAAGTTTTTTAATATGTTATATAACATTAAAAAATTTGTTAATTTTTTTTTTCGAATTTTTTTGATAACTGAGAGAACGTTAGCCAGTGTTTTAAAAACGTTCCCTGTTAGCTGGGATCTGGTGTAATTAGCTTTGAGCAAGAGGTGCTGTCAAACTGTGACAGGAATTGTGTGTGTGTGTGTGTGTGTGTGTGTGTAACAGTCCCCTGTGGAAGCTCGAGAGGATAAGGCCACTATAAAGTGTGAGACTTCGCCCCCCTCGTCCCCTCGCAGTCTCAGACTGGACCAAATGAACTTCGCTCAGCTAACAGGAAGTCTGGAGGACGGCCGAGGGTAAACACACACACACAAATCCACAGACAGTCACGTCTCAGGTGTTAAAAGATCCCTCTCTGATTGAACTAGATTAGACCCTTTACCCAGTAGGCACACTTGAGGAGGTTGTGAGTTTGTTACAGACACACACACACACTAAACTGCTTTGAGACTATGGGTCTTTAAACTAGTTAATTACTGTCAGCTTGCCTTTGTATCTTCTTATAGTTTGTGCAGCCCACATTTGAGTCTCAGTGAGACTCAACAGGGAGTCTCTGCATCCTGTTTAAAAAAAGTCAGAATGTGTTTGTCAGCTGATTTGGTCATCAGCAGTGGCGGAGCCAGAGGGGTGTCCGGGGTGGCACTGGACACCCCTGAAATCCGATTGGCCACCCCGGGTGCCACCCCAAAATTTTATTCGCTGCTCT
>JAZGTK010000069.1:32551-57216 GCA_036877625.1 Ambastaia sidthimunki
CCCCAAGCCCAAACAATTTTAATCTTATCTGCTTTCGGCTCCCTCAACAGCAGTGGCCTCGGCCAAGGCCACTGCTGAACAAACAACTCCCCCGGCAGATCACAGCAGTGAGACGCTCTTGCATTCCTCGCCCCTACCTTACCGCCAGCTTGGTAAGTGGGTCTGTGTGTCCAGCGCTGTACTATAGCTGCAGGACCGGATGGCTGCTTGCCTGCGCTGGATTACCCCAACCCCAAAGACTACTTTACCTTGTCTTACATGTTGTAAAAGTGTCCTCATTATGTGCTTCTGTTGCTGAGGTGTTTTTTCCTGTTCCCACACTATGCTCCTCTAAGAGCATAGTCTGGGGGTGGTTTTTTTTCGCCTCATCTTTCCTCATGTGATGCTGTATTTCTTTATATTCTTGTCTAACCGTCCTGTCTACCCCCCTCTTGTTAAATCATGTATGTTTGTATTATGTGTGGATGGGTTGATTTCATTTCACTACTTGTTGTATTCTGTATAACTAGTATGTGACAAATAAATCTCTTGAATCTTGAAAAGGTTTAGCCAGAAGAAATTGAAAGGTATCCAGTATGGTATATTCCACAGCATGGCGTGCATCACCCACAAAAGCCTGGAAAAATATGCGTTTTTTCAATGGCTCTGCTGAATTTTAAAGAACATTCATAAATGACCGTCTTCTGACTGGCCCAGAGCTGACAAATACCTAAGTAGGTGTTCTGTGTCATTTTTGAAAAATACAGTAGCAATTGAACGTATGTTTTATTAGTTTCATGTCAAGGCAGAAGATTGTGATTATCTAAGATTCCTATGGTGAGACAATGGTAATCTTGTGGTAGTATTGAATGAAAGTTTATTCTAAGTTTGGTGCAGCTTCTTTACCTGGCAGTTTTAGTTATGGTCTTAAGCATCTTGCTGCTAAAGTACAGAAAAGATACAGTGATGATTTGTTCATACAATGAAGTTCATACAACAGAACGTTCCTATTGATAATGCACTAGTGTTACATTTGAAACTGAAGCAATGATCTGGCTTTTAGACCTACCAAACCTATGTGAATTATGCTATGCTTTGTTAAAGATAGCATAAAACAAATATTACAAGCATCATCATTTCTCTGACACTGGTATCTTAGGTTATGGAGAGTGTCCCTACCTTAGAACAGTCAGAATGTCAGAAGTTGTTTATTGTTCATTAGTCGTTGGCAATTCAAGTGTTGTGCCTATGAAGAGTTGCGCCTGAGAAGCGTTTAGTCAACAGAGATAGCAGTAACGTGTAAGTCGTGCTTAGTTTATCTTGTTTCAGTTTTGTTGAGTATTACCTGTTGTTATTTGGGGTTGATTGCTTTCGTATATACATACATAATTATATTTAGCATTGTTAAAACATGCTTTCGTATTGTAATAATTGAAGCGTGTGTTGTTATTAGAAAACAACACTTACATTGCTCGTTGATACAGTTGGTTTCGTTATCACTATGTGTTATCAATTAGAGCCATTCATGTGCTATCCACTTGTATGTTGTTATAAAAAAATAGGCGTGGTCAGCTGTTTTCACTCAGTTACCAAAGCAGTTACGTACTTAAGTGCATACTCATACTCGTGTATAGCCCTCCTCGTGTGAAGACCTACTTGGGTAAAGACCATCGACTCTACCTGCGTGACTCGAGCAAGTACACCGTCAGGGCACTTAAGTATCTTTCTTTATTCCTCACACTAATTTACAAATGCTTTCCACATAATATGGTCTTCCATTATATTCCTGTCCTCCACACTGGGCATCGACCCCGCACCACATACAAAGTACCCTCTCCTACCTTCATCCTATTTGTTCCCTCTTCCCTCCACCTTTCCCTATTTGTTCCCCCTCCCCTCCGCCTCTCTCCGTAGGTCTCTGGAATTGTCAATCAGCAGTCAACAAAGCTGATTTCATCTCAGCCTTCACAACTCATTCTTAACTCAACATACTAGGTCTTACTGAGACATGGATTTGTCCAGAGGACTCAGCTACCCCCTCCGCCCTCTCCAATAACCATTCATTCTCTCACACTCCTCGGCAAGCAGGCAGGGGTGGCGGAACAGGTTTGCTTCTGTCAAACAACTGGACATATACTCCACTCCTGTCATCATCCATTAATCTTTTGAATACCATGCAATTACAATTACTTCCCCTGCACATATTCATGTTGTTGTAGTTTACTGTCCCCCAGGTCCACTACAGAACTTCCTGGATGAGCTGGACATGCTGTCCACCTTTCCTGAAGATGGCAGCCCACTCATAGTCTTTGGTGATTTCAACATCCACCTCGACAAACCCCACGCTGTTGGCTTCCTAGAGCTACTTGCTTCATTTGACCTCTCTCACATCAACACTCCAGGAACTCACAGATCAGGCAACCAACTCAACCACATTTTTACTAGAAACTGCACTACTAACAAAATCAACATTTCCCCACTCCATACTTCAGATCACTTTTTTATTTCATACAGTATCCATCTCCCCACATGCAACACGCATACACCTCCATTACTCCCATTCAGACACAACCTCCACTCTCCCAGCTCCCTCTCACAAGCAGTCACATCATCCCTCCCATTGTTTACACACTTCTCATCCCTAGATGTTAACACCGCCACGGACACACTCTGCTCAACACTAACATCCTGTCTGGATGACCTCTGTCCCCTCTCCTCCAGGAAAGCTCGATCTTCTCCACCCAACCCCTGAATGTCTGATGTCCTGCGTGAACACCAGACAAAACTTAGGGCGGCTAAGAGAAACTGGCGTGAAACAAGACAGCCTACATTACTGTCCTCTTTTTCCACCGACATCCACCACACTAAGACCACATACTACACCAACAAAGTCAACAATACATCTGATGCACGCAAGCTCTTTAGAATCTTTAACTTCCTCCTCTGCCCCCCTCCACCTCCAGCAACACTCTCCTTATCAGTTGACAACTTCGTTGACTTTTTCACTAACAAAACTGCAGCCATCAGCAGCCAATTTGCAGCACCCTCATCCCCAGGACCAGTATCCAATATCACTGTTATGCTGATGACACACAGATTTTCTTCTCCTTCCACCCTGTTGATCCCACAGTAACGGCACACATATCAGCCTGTCTGGAAGACATCTCGGTCTGGATGGTGAATCACCATCTTCAACTCAACCTAGCCAAGACTGAACTTCTGGTCTTCCCAGGTCACCCCGCTGCCTCTCATAATTTCACAATCCAGCTCGGTTCCACCACCATCTCCAACACGGACAGCCAGAAACCTAGGTGTAATTTTTGACGACCAACTAACATTCTCTGACCACTTTACTAAAACAACATGTTCCTGCAGATTTGCCCTATATAAATCCGACCATATCTCACCGTTCATACAACACAGCTCCTTGTCCAGGCCCCTGTCATTTCTAGGCTGGATTACTGCAATGCTCTATTGGCTGGCCTTCCAGCACGATCACTCAAACCATTACAATTGATCCAAAACGCAGCAGCTCATCTGGTCTTCAAAGAGCCAAAAAGAGCCTATGTCACACATCTCTTGTTCACCCTTCATTGGCTACCAATTGCAGCACACATTAGGTTCAAATCTATTCTACTCACAAAACCATCACCGGCTCTGCACCATCCTACTTTCACCAACTTATTCACATATACACTCCCTCCAGATCCCTACAGTCAGCAAACAAACGTTGTCTAGCTATACCATCCTCCAAAAATACACAAAAAAACAAAACACTTTGTCTTCCCTCTCTCAACAGGTATCCACTCAGGTATCCACTCGCTGAAGTATTGTATGCTAGGAAAATTGTATCTATGTACGGCTATGCGTATTGTTATCTTGTGATTTATCGCTTCTTTTGTTTTCCTCACAATGTAAGTCGCTTTGGACAAAAGCGTCTGCTAAATGCCTAAATGTAAATGAAGACAACAATCGTACCAAGACTATAGCTTTCAGCCATTGTGGTAGCTGCTAAGAAAGAATTAGAAGGTACATAGAAGGTCTACAGGAATATAATATTTTTGGACTAATTCAAAGATCTTGCTGATTATGCCTACAGAGGTCTTACTGCAGAACAATTGGCAGCATCTAACTTGTTTGCAGGCCCAGATTTTTTTATGGATTATGCAGAGGGATTTTCCTGTGAAGAAGGCGGGCGATGTAATCATGTTATGAATGGATCTGCTTTGATTTCTCCTGTCCGCCAGCAGACAACTCTGTCACCCAAATTCTAGACTTTACCGAAAACTCAATTTCCTATAACCCACTACATGAATTGATTGCTCCATACCTGATCTTTATCTGCCCTATTTAAGGATTAGGCTTGCTTCACTCTTTGACCATGTGCCAGTTTTCACAGCCTTCTTTAATAAAGCTGCACATGGATCACCAAGGACTGGTTTACCTGACTTTATTAATGTCCTGTGTTCATTTATTGCTATTCATAGAACTGTTAATCAAATCCAATGTGATCAAGACACAAAGTTGTTGTTGCAAAGGGGGAATTCATTAGTGCAATTGACCAAAAGCGACTAAAGGAACTAGGATGGGAGTTTATTATAAATGTCTGTTTACTCAGTTCATTATAAAAGTCATATTGGGGGTGTCTGGGAAAGATAAATACAATAAGAAATGGTCTGACCTCTGTTTATGTTCGCAAACGATGATGTAGAGTGCAATACCAATAACATCTGGTGGAGGACAGTATCTTTTAAATTTTTATTACAGGCATACAGTAAATGGATCTAGAATCGCAGGAATGTCAAAGTGAATAATATTGTTCCCTTTCAGGAACTTGAGCTGCGGCAAAACGCTATGAAAACGCCTCCAGCTTTTATGTACTCTGAATCACATGTCAAATCCGTCCAATTGGAGGCTATATGTCACAGACGGGGTGACGTCACGACCAGGAAGCTTAAAAGCATGTGTGCTGCGCAAACTGGCAGCTTCATTCATTCAGCGAAGTGTTCTGTGTCAAATTGTTCATCCATTTGTTTGTCTGTCTCTATTGCTAGGGAAGCATTTAAGTTAGCACGCCAAAGGCAAAAGGGAAGACAAGAGGTTTTTTTGAGCATTTTAGAGCATGTGTTCCTCCCTGCCCGCAATATATTATGGGTGGGGATGCACACGTTTTACGTGTTGTTTGTTTTGGAGCGAGGCACGCTTAGTCAGAGGGGGCAGATTGTCTGCATTGTGAGCTTCTTCCAATACGGGTGCTTCACTCCTGGAGAGCTCTCTTTGAGGAGGGAGCCCTCATAAGCGTTTCTCACTGTGCTGGTCCCACTTCTGTTGAGGCTGCAATCATGGGGTTCCCAGATGGATCTGATGGAGGGAATTGAGATGGGTGAGTCCCTTTCTCATTCCTCACCTGTCAGATCCTCCGCCCTTTCCCTGGGTTCGGAAGCACGCTCCATGGTTTCTTTCCCCCGGGGAGAGGGCTCAGCTCTCCGCCTCTCATCCACAGATGAACTGGATGTTGAGAGCATCGATGAGCCTGCTGTGTCCCCCCCAGTATGATGAGCTTGTGGAGGTTGTTACTCGGGCGGTGGCTAAGTTAAACCTTGACTGGCCCGCAGAGAAACAGACTGTGCTTAGGAGCATTGGAGTCTGTTAGATGAGAGATTCCTAAGCAGCCAGTCGATGCCTCCACACCGGAGCCGGCCCTTTTTCCCAGACCTTCACAATGAGGTGTCGAGGTCCTGAACGAGGGCATACTCTGCTCGCCTCTTTGGCCCTGCTTCTGCCCATTATGGCAATGTAGCAGGGCTTAGTGAGCACAGGTACAAGGCGATGCTTGCCAGCTATCTCTCACCCGACGCGGCATCGTCCTTGAAGTCTTCAACTCTTGGGTGTGTTGCTAAAGGGGATTAATAAGCGCGAGGGCATCACATCTGAAGATGTGATGGAACTTGGGTGAACCACTGATTTGTCCCTGCGTCCCACCAAGGAGGCCGCACGTGTTATCAGCAGGTCTATGGCAGCCTTGGTGGCCACAGAGAGACATTTATGGTTGACCCTGTCCCACTTAAAGGAGAAGGACAGGGTCTTCCTTCTGGATGCCCCGCTGGTGGCTTCTGGCCTGTTCAGCGACTCAGTGAATACTGTTGTCGAAAGGTTTCAGGAGGCCCATAAGCAAGCGGCGACATTCCAGCGGTTCCTCCCTCGCCACTCTCTCTCCCTAGGGGAGATGGGAGCAGTCCCGCCCATGTACCACTTCATTGCATAGGGACACGCAGAAACAGAGCATCACATTCCATTCTCCCCTGTTAAGGGTGCAAGTGACGCAATGCTCAGGCTCGAAATCCTCCAAGCAAGAAATGTGGAGGAAACCTTGGTCGCCGCGTTATGCTAGCGACAGACGCATCCCTCACTGGTTGGGGAGCGGTCATGAGTGACCGCCCAGCCCATGGTCTTTGGGAAGGTCACCATCTTACTTGGCATATCAACTGCCTGAAAATGCTAGCAGTGCTTCGGGCTCTAAGACATTTACTTCCAGACTTAAGAGACCGCCATGTGTTGGTGCGCACCGACCACACTGCGGTGATTGCATACATCACCCACCAAGGAGGTCTGTGATCGCACCAGATCCTGGTGTGGTCTCAGGGAAAGCTACGCAATGTGGGAGCAGACATCCTGTCGAGGCAGGGGCCAAGGCCCAGGGAATGGATGCTTCACCCCGATGTGGTAAAGCACATCTGGTCTTCGCGTCTCGAGAGACGGCGCAATGTCCCCTCTGGTTTTCTCTAGTTTATCCAGCACCTCTTGGACTGGATGTTATGGTTCAGACGTGGCCAAGGCTTCATCTGTATGCTTTTCCCCCGGTCGCTCTGCTCCCAGGAGTTCTGGAAAGAATATGCCAGGACGCGGTATCTGTGCTCTAAGTAGCCACGTGCTGGCCGAGCCGAGTATGGTACTCGAATCTTGTAACTCTTCTAGACGGCTCTCCCTGGAGGATCCCCCTGAGGAGGGACCTCCTATCTCAGGCAGGGGGTGCCATTTTGTACCTTGGGCGAAAGTGGCCACCTCGACTCTATGGCGGGTCGTGCTCCAGGCCTTCTGTCCTCCTCCCTTCCGGGATAGAGACCAGGAGAAGCCTGGTAGCCTTGTATGTCCACAGAGCTGCCCTGTGGAGAAGGTCGGACCAACTGTTGGGCTGTGTTGTCAGCCTGCATCTAAACAGATGCTTAGTTGCTGGATTGTCGATGCTATTCGTATCTCTTAAGAGACTTCTGGACTTCCCCCACCTTTGGGGAACAGAGACCATTCTACCCGGGGTATGGTGGCTTCTAAGGCCTTTTCTGCAGGTGTCCCAATTCAGGACTGCTGTCCACTCCCCTGACCTTTGTCAGGTTTTATGGCCTGGATATTCAGGACACCCCTGGTTCCTCTGAACTTATGCCTTAAGGCTCATTCAACACAGGGCAGGGGTCCCTTTATTATGGCAGAGGTGGCATCTCCCATAGTGTTTCGACGCAGCTCGAGTTCCTGAAAGGGAACGTCTCAGGTTACGTATGTAACCCTGGTTCCCTAAAAATGAACGAGACGCTGTGTCTCTAGGCCATATCTCCGGTACCCCTGCATGCACTTGCTTCATTCTTTTACAAAGCTGCCGGTTTGCGCAGTCAAGCTTCCTGGTCGTGGCATCACCCTGTCTGTGATGTATCGCCCCCCTATTAGACGGATTTGACATGTGATTCAGTGTGCATAAAAGCTGGAGGCGTTCCCATTGCATTTCAATGCAGCGTCTCATTCCCTTCATAAAGGGGAACCAGGAAATTATGGTAGACTGAGAATACTTTGAACGAGAAAGGTAAACATACATTTAGCCTACCTAACTCGAGGCAGCCAAATCAGGAGATTGTCACTCTCCTGAAAGCAGGCTGATAAGGTTTGATTGATAAAGTTCTGCCTTCTCTATCTCCTGAAGATGTTGTTATACAATACATTTATTTTAGAGAAATCACAAGTGATTTGGTGGAAGTGTTTGGTTACCCATAATCAAAATGTGACCTCTGCATTTAACCCATTCCTAGTGAGGAGTGAACACACACTGCAAGTCATGAACACACACACACCCGGAGCAGTGGGCAGCTATCACTGCAGCGCCCAGGGAGCAATCGGGGTTTAGGTGCCTTGCTCAAGGGCACTTCAGTTTCTACCTGCCGGTGCTGGAATTGCACCGGCAACCTACTGATTATAAGCCGGACTCACTAACCAGTAGGCCACAACTACCCCACTTACCACATGCATCTCAAAATGGGAAAAATGAGCTGTGCTGAACAGGTTACAGCAAACATTTTCATTTCTGTCTCTGTGACAGCCTTGCCCTTTTTTATGGGAATGTAAGAACTATGGTCTAACAACACAAAGCAATCGTTAGCAATTTATTATTATAACAAAATGGCCAACATTAGACTGTTTTTTTAAGCAGCATAAAGAACAGCTGTTATTCAGATAGATTGATTGAATTACAGGAAGGGAACAAATAACGCTTTTCTTAGTAATCAGTAGTGCTCTGAGTCAATAACTTCAGTTCAATGTGCAGCAGCAAGCACACAAAATTTTGTTTACCCCCGTGTTAATTTCTTTAGCGCCAGTGATGTGGAAGCGAAATTAAAATAACGTATTTGTCAAGGTATGGTAACCCATACTCAGGGCCGGATTAACATAGTGTGGGGCCCCTGGGCAACTACACCTCAAGGGCCCCCCCCAACCCAACAACCCCCCACCCCCCGGGACCCTTGTAAGTAGGGGTAGCCAAAAAAAAGTGTATTATTCTTATGACATTTTCCTATAAATATTATGATTTATTATTATTACTAGTAGGCTAGTAGTAACTAAAAGAAACGCTGCTGCTAGCTTCACTTTCATAGGTGTGTCATCTTTCCGTACAAAAAAGGTATCAATTACAGGTACGTTCTGAATTGTCGCCAAACGCCTACTTTCTTTTTCCTTCTTTTAGCGCAACCGCTCAAGTATTGGCGATCCATTTTTTATCTTTAGGCAGCAAACTACTATAACTTTAGCCTAGGGAACAAGATTTTTTGACGTGCTCTGTGGGCGAGCTCATTCCATTCCATTTGGAGGGGGGTTGTGATTTTAAAAAGATGATTCTTTGAGTGTTCTCTCTGTGGAAAATTATATTTAAAACGATTAATGTACGATCTTTATGTATCATTTCCAGTGGCAGTGAATAATATAGAAAATATTGAAAATATATTTAAAGGTCTACTTGTGATAAATTATGGGCACTTGCCCAATCAAGTCTATGGATAATCCGGCTCTGCCCATACTTGGTAACCCAGTGTGACTTCTGCGTTTAACTCATGCTGGAGAGTAATGAATACACACTGCAAGTCATGAACACACTCACGGAGTGCAGCTATCACTGCAGCCCAAGGGAAGCAATTAGGGGAAAAAGTTCCTTGCTTAAGGGTACCTTAGTTGTTTCTGCAGACATAAGGAATCAAACCTGTTGCCTTTGGCCAGCTAACCATTAGGTCATTATTCATGATTTAAGTATGTGTATTAGTTATACCAAACAGTTTTATCTCAATCTTGAAGTAATGGTAATAACATCATTCCGTCTTTAATTTCCGCCTATTTAGACAGCCTAGTCAGCTTATCGTTTATTTTGGTATTGCATCACTCATAGCTCTTAAACGTTTACAATAGAGTTTAGGAAGATGTATGTAACCACAATCATTAGCTCTAATTAGCTCTAATAAGCCTTGTCTCTTGTCAAAAGGTTCAACGTGACCACAGAATTTGATGAACACTGCTGGCAGCAGCAACATCTGTGTCCGTACCATTCTTATCAATGACAGCGTAAACTCCTATCTCCCTGCTCCCAAGTCATACATCTTGTATCTCCGATTAAACGTGATTTTGGGGAAATGTGTTAATGTTGGTACACAACAGTATATGATAGCAATATAAGGTATAATACCAACATAAGAACCCCTCCAGTGTCTGCAGGGCAAATGTTTGACTGATTAGAACCAACACCCTGTCGCCCACACAGCATGTTTTCAGACAGGCTGATTGGAACACCATAACTGGCATATTGCTGCTCACAGTGAACAATATCCCCCAGCATCACATGACCCACATGGGCTTTCTTCACATCTCCAGCCCTCTGGTCAGGTAACAAAGACCAACCCGTTAAAATGGCTTGTCTAAAGTCTTTGATGGTATCATGGGCATCTGGTAGGCAAATTGGTAACACATACTCTCCAATAAGAGCCTTGTCCAAAAGCTTTAATATAGCCACATCTATCACATGTTGGTACACAACAGTATATGATAGCAATATAAGGTATAATACCAACTTTAACGATACAATGTTTAATAACTCAAAAAATATGCAGTTTTTTTAATTTCCTGAAAAATTATGGTTTTGGAGATGCGAGGATTCCACCCGACAATGACGATATGGAACAATGCAGTGAAAACAAACTAATTATTGATGGTTTTGGGAAGTCTGTTAATGAATTATTTTGATTCTTATCAATTCACTTCACCTTAGTTCTATTTAGAGTTGGAGTTTTGATAAACAAGATCTTGTTCTAGGTCTAAAGGCGAGATATGGTCTCGACAACTCTGTTGAAGTCTTTAAAAATAGGTTCAGTGTTGATACTGACATATGGGTTTATTGTTGATGGGCAAAGAGGGTTAGGAACAAATGAACCTGTAAAAACATCATAAAATAATTGTCTCTTTCAAATAGTTCAACATTTCCATCAAATGTTACTTTGCCTTTTACAAGCCTCCTGTCTCAGCTGTTGCCAACTATGTAGGTCCAATTTCAATATCATGTACATACAAACTATATGATTATTAGCAGGGTTATCATAATGACAATTTTATGAATTATAAAATATATTATAAATTATTATATTTTATGTTTTACATTGATATGATATTATATTAAAAATTCTATCTTTCATGTTTTACATTAGTAAATACAACATTACAGTTTATACACATTTAAAAGATAATTTCGCAAACCAACCATCACAAGCTGGAAGTCATGAATTATACCTAGCAATTATTAATCACCTAAGCACCTGAGGGCCAGCACAGGGGAAAGCTTTTTCAGCATTTGTGGAAATGTATTATGCTTTGGGACTATTTCCTGTGCAATGGTTAATGTCGGGTTTAAAGTCCATGACTTCTATACCTGTCTACTGCATAGTCCAGTGTACTTTAGCCTGTGCATTAACTCCTTAAGGCTGTATTAAAGTGGTAGAAAAATGGCCAATATGAATAAGATTTTTAAATATCAGCCCACTTTATATTTTCCCCTATGAATTCAATAAAATTAGTAATATGAGTGTACACAGTGTAAAGCTCTGGGTTGCAGTTTAAGGAATCATATCCAAAACTGACCAATCCTAGAATTTTCCACTCCTGTGAGGCCGGTCCAGGTGGAAGGATAAGAACCCCTCCAGTGTCTGCAGGGCAAATGTTTGACTGATTAGAACCAACACCCTGTCGCCCACACAGCATGTTTTCAGACAGGCTAATTGGAACACCATAACTGGCATATTGCTGCTCACAGTGAACAATATCCCCCAGCATCACATGACCCACATGGGCTTTCTCCACATCTCCAGCCCTCTGGTCAGGTAACAAAGACCAACCCGTTACAATGGCTTGTCTAAAGTCTTTGGTGGTATCATGGGCATCTGGTAGGCAAATTGGCAACACATACTCTCCAATAAGAGCCTTGTCTAAAAGCTTTAATGTAGCCACATCTGAATCCAGCACCAGAGGATCGTAGTTAGGATGCAGAGTGATAGATGATACCTGGTCAATCAGAGATAAGACACAGTCAAAAAGCTGGATGTCAGAAATTTATGCATGTTTTTGTTTTAATACTGTTTTATTGTTAAGGCTAGCTAAAACCTATTTAAAGTTTGGACATATTTGAAGTTTTGTTAAAAAACATAAAATTAATAATTTAAAATTAATAAAAACATGAAAGAGTAGGTGTGTAGACACTTTTGGCTGGTAGTGTACATAACCTAATCCTCTTTGACGCTCACCTGTAGACGTTGCAATCCTTTGGTCAATCTCAGATCACTACGATATTGTTTGCCAAGTACTACTCTGATTTTTGTTGTGTCAAGTGGATATAGTTTCCCCAACTCTGTGACGCAGTGGGCAGCTACTACCACACTGCGCTGGTTCACTAGGGCTCCAGTGCAGACAAGCTGCCAACCACCCATATCACTCTCTTCCTCCATCGGCTTATCTCTCTTTGTTTCAGCCACACTTGAGAACTTCTCTGGTTTCCTCACAGTTGGCAAACGGTAGATGGCAGCCAGCCAGGGCCAGTTTGTCTCTGCTAGGTGCTGATGATCAAAGTTTGTCAGCTTCCCACAAACTGACAATGAAAGAGAGAGAAAAATTAAGTCCTAGACCTAGATTTGGATAAAGTCCTTTATTTTGCATTTACTGTTGCAGTCCTGTTACTTCTGTGAGGTTTTTAGCAGTTTTAAGTGTCACCTGTGTGTTTGTGTTGTCTTGTCTTTGGAGTATGGCATCTGGATTACACAATTTTGCTTTGGGCATTGTTTGCTCTGTGGTAGGAGCCAGAAATTCAGACAGATCAGCGTCTGAATTTAAGCATGCCGGTTAGAAATGTGTCAGTTTGTCATATGGCATCAAAGTAGACCAATGCACCTTCTCAAGAGCGGCTACACCAAGCTTTGATGACAACACAGCTATTTATGGCTGTTCAGACTCACGGATGACAACAATGACATGCTCTTCATGTTTTTATAACAGTAAAAACTCTGTTCATGTTATATTAATGTTATATGTGATCACAAGACAGATCAGTAAATACAAAACATAAGACATGACAAACATGAAAACACAAAACAAATACCAATAAAAAAATATGACACCATGCCATATGCCATCCAATATACTGTTATGGTATTGTTTTGGACTTTTGAAAGTTTTTTGAAAAACACAGTGCTTTTTGAAAATTTCAAAAAATGTTTTTTTCTGTGTTTCATGGAATAAAGCAGTGTGAGAACATGAGTATGAAATAAATTATGACAAATGTGTGGTAAACTCAAAAATCTACTTTCCTGCCGATTGTATTGTGTATGTTTTTACCTGGTGAACAGGAGACATGACGGCCACTCCACTTCCCTGTCTTCAAACAGGTTCTGCGTGTACTTCCAGAGTGCTTGTAGTATGCTGACATGCATTCATACTCAATGTGAGTGTAGAGCTGATGAAATCCATGGGGGAGGGAGGGTAGTCTGGGAAGGGTCTGCGTTGGCCGTACCTCAGTTAGAAAATTGGTCAACCCAGAGGAGTAAAACTTATATACAGGTGTCTTCCTGAGAAACAGAGAAGGAGAGGAAAGGGCGATCAAAGAAAAAAGAGAGATTAAAGTCCATAAAAATAAAAATGTAATTACCCTCATTACTTGAAAATTCTGCTTTGTGGTGAATAGAAGAATTACAATAACAAATCACTAATGTACATTACCTTTCAAACTACAGTACATGTATTAAACTGCAAGAAAGGGATATTTCTGTTTACCCGAGGCTGTGATTTTTAATCCTGGTCTTGAGGACACACAACACTGAACATTTTCTCTCTCTTATCTGACACACTGGTTCCCTTTCAGGAACTCGAGCTGCGTTGAAACGCTATGGAAATGCCTCCAGCATTTATGCACTCTGCAGGGCTGACTGTGTGCATTGTGAGCGCTTTTCCATGCGCATGCTTCGCTCCCGAAAGGCTCTCTTCGAGGGGGGAGTCTTCATAAGTGTTCCCTGCTGTGTTGGTCCCACATCACTGAGGCAGAGCGGCTCATCCCTTCACCTCCCGTCCACAGATGAGGTGGACGTGGAGAGCATTTAGAAGCTCCCTGTGTCCCCCCATTTTGAGGAGCTTCTGGAGGTAGTCACTCGTGCTGTGGCCAAACTAAACATCAGCTGGCCCGCCGAGCAGCAGACAGTGCCACAGAAAAGCTTGTTAGATGAGCGTTTTCGGCATGGCCAGTCTGCACCTCCACACAGGAGCCTTCCATTCCTCCCAGATCTGCACACTAAGGTGTCATTATGGGTGTGTTGCAGGCCTATCAGGCAGACCTGCTTAAAAAGATTGTTTTTGCTTAAAAAGAGGGCGAGGGCCTCATGTCTGAGGACGTGAGTGAGCTAAGGCGGACCGCTGACCTCTTTTTCCACCCCACTAAAGAGGCCGCCCGTGCCATAGGGACGTCTATGGCAGCTTTGGTGGCCGAAGAAAGGCCTGTATGGTTGCTCTTATCTGATATTAAGGGGAAATATAGGGTCTTCCTTTTAGATGCCCCACTTAAGCATTCTGGACTGTTTGGCAACGCAGTCGATAGTGTTGTCAACAGGTTTCAGGAGGCTCGTAAACAAGCGGAGGCGTTTCAGCGGTTCCTCCCTCACCGCTCTCTGTCTCTTGGCGCTGTTAGGTGGGAACAGCCCCAGCCATGTACTAGCTCCTCATACAGTGAAGGCCCAAAAGCAGAGCGTTGCATCCCGGTCTCCCCCCTCAAGGGTGCGGGTGACACGAGGCTCAGCCTCGAAGTCTGGAAGGTCAACCAGGATCTGAGGACTGTCTTGATCTCTAAGAAAAAGCGGTTTTGACTATCTTCTTTCATCATGTACTCTTCTGAAGATAGACGGGAGCCCAGCAGCAGGTATTTTGAAAAAAAGAAGAAAAACAGCGCCCGTTCCTCCTCAGGGCCCTCTGGAGGCCGAACTGTTAACCCTGCCAGCTTTGGTGCTTCAGGGTACAGCTGCCTCAAACAATGGCTCCCTTCAGTGTTTGCCAATCTCAGCAGGCATGGTGTGGATGCCACCTCTGCGAAGGTCAATAGACAAATTGTGTTCCTGTAGCTCAGCTGGTAGAGCATTGCGTTAGCAGCGCAAAGGTTGTGGGTTCGATCCCAGGGAACACAAGTACTGATAAAAAAAATGCATACCTTGAATTCACTGTAAGTCACTTTGGATAAAAGCGTCTGCCAAATGAATACATGTTAATGTAAATTAGATCAGAGCTTCCCTGCAGGGCCTCGTTTACAGGGCACTCCTTTACATCAATGCACTCAAAACTTACTAGAGGCCAGTCTTGAGAGACTGGTACCCTTACAAAACTATCTGGTAGCCTGGAAAGCACTGCCACATGTATCTCAATGGGTCCTGAATACAGTAGAACTAGGTTACAAAATCTCACAAACTGCCTATTTTTGGCGGGGTTTGGTGGGTTCCACTTAGGCTCTAGTTATGGAACAAGAAGAGACTCTCTTAAGGAAGGAGGCCATCAAGTTGAGTTCCTCCTCAACTTAGGAAATCAGCTATTACAGCTACTACTTCATAGTTCCCAAGAAAGATGAGGGGATGCGTCCCATTCTAGATCTGCGTCTTTTAAACCGCTCAGTTATGAAACTGAAATTCAAGATGCTAACTGTGAGTCAGGTTGTGAATCAAAATCAGGCCCGAGGACTGGTTTGTCACGATGGATCTGAAAAATGCGTATTTCCATCTTTTCCCAACACAGGAAGTTCCTAAGGTTAGCTTTCAGGAGCAAAATCGTATATACCAATACCATATACCAATATCGTCTGCTTTCTTTTAGCCTAGCTCTTTTACCCTGCACTTTCACAAAGATTGTGGATTCAGCTCTGGCTTCCCTGCGATACCAGGGCATCCGTATACTCAAGTATATTGATGATTGGTTGATATTAGCTCATTCAGAGAAGGTTGTAGTTCGACATTGAGATGTCATTCTAAATCATCCAAAACAGTTGGGGTTCAGACTAAACACAGAGAAAAGCATGCTTTCTCCAGTGCAGAGAACAACTTATCTGGGTGTAGTTTGGGATTTGATAATGATGCAGGCACATCTGTCCCCTGCTCAAGTATACTCGATCCTAAGTACAGTCACAAGAGTCAGAGAAGGCCAGTCCCTCACTGTAAAGCAGTTTCAGTGACTGCTAGGCCTCATGGCAGACCATTACAGTGGCGGCTCAAAACCAGGGGGTGTTCCCCAAGGGAAAATCTTTCCCACCAGATCAAGGTCACGTGGCACTGCCTACGGGCCTTAGACATGTGGAAGAAACCTTGGTTCCTTACTCAGGGCCCGGTACTGGGAGCTCGTTGTCGCCGTGTCACACTAGAAACAGGTGCATCCCTTAGCGGTTGGGGGGGCGGTCATAAGTGGCATCTGAGATCACGCCATCTTTACAAATTGGCACACCAGATCTTTGTGTGGTCCCAGGGAAAACTCCTCTCTCTGAGAGCAGTTCATATTCCTGGACGTCTCAATGTGGGAGCAGACATCCTGTCGAGGCAGGGGCCGAGGCCCGGTGAATGGATGCTTTACCCTGAGGTGGTGAAGCAGATATGGAGAATATTTGGGCAAGCTCAAGTGGACCTCTTTGCCTCTCTCAAGACTGCGCAATGTCCCCTCTGGTTCTCTCTAGTTCATTCAGCTCCCCTGGGACTGGATGCCATGGCGCACATGTGGCCGAGGCTACGTCTGTACGCCTTTCCCCCGATTACTTTGCTCCTGGGAGTTCTGGAAAAGATACGCCAGGACACAGTATCTGTGCTCTTAGTAGCCCCGTTCTGGCCAACTCGAGTATGGTTCTCAGGTCTGGTAGATCTACTAGATGGTTCTTCGTGAGAGATTCCCATCAGGAGAGACCTTCTTTCACAGGTGGCGGGTGCCATCTTACACTCATTCTACAATCCAGAGCTCCCTCTATAAGGGAAACTGTATGCCCTGAAGTGGAATCTTTTCACTTCATGGTGCAGAGAACGCCAGCTGGACCCAGTTAGCTGTACCATTAATGCAGTCCTGGAAATTCTGCAGGCTCGGTTCTCTGTAGAGAGTTAACCTACTGTACTTTAAAGGTTTATGTAGCATCTATTTCTGCTTACCATGCTTCATTAGGTGGCTATCCAGTAGGTTGACACCCTTGGGTTACACATTTCCTTCGAGGTGCACTGAGCCTGAGGCCCCAGGTACGATCTCGTGTCCCACCTTGGGACTTGGCTGTGGTACTAAAAGCTCTTTGTGCTCCACCTTTTGAGCCCATTGAGGTAATATCTGATCATCTCTTGTCGATCAAAACTACATTTCAGTTGGCCATCACTTCTCTGAGGAGAGTGGCACCTTCTTATCTAGACTTTGCGCCTGGTTTGGCCAAAGCCTTTTTATACCCGAGACAGGGTTATGTTTCTAAGATACCATCTAATGTACTACAGCCAGTCATGCTTCAGGCCTTTTGTCCTCCTCCCTTTAGGGAGCATGACCAGGAGAAGCTTAATCATGTGTGTCCAGTGTGAGCACAGAATGCATATATCCACAGAACTGCCCTGGGGAGAAAGGCTGATCAGCTCTTTGTCTGCTTTAGTCACCTTAAGCGTGGTCTTCCCGCTACCAAGCAGACACTGAGCCGTTGGACTACTGATGCCATGTCATATGAGTCCTCTGGTATCCCCCACCTAGGGGGACCAAGGCTCACTCTACTCAGGGTATGGAGCCTTTAAGGCCTTTTTTGCGGGTGTCCCAATTCAGGACATCTGGAACGCTGCGGGATGGTCCACTCCTTTAACCTTTGTGAGGCACTATGGCCTCGATATCCAAGCCACTCCCTGGTCTTCTGTTCTTATGCCCTAATACTGAGCAATTTCACACAGGGGGCAGGGAAACCTTCAGTATGGGATAGTGGGCATCTCGTTCCCATAGCGATTAGACGCAGCTCGAGTTCCTTAAAGGGAACGTCTCAGGTTACTTATGTAACCCAGGTTCCTTGAAGGGAACGAGATGCTGCATCTCTAGCCATACTTCCGGTACCCCTTGCCTGTGCTCACTTCATTCTTTTCTAAGCTAATGGCTTGCGCAAACGCATGTGCTTTTATAGCTTCCTGGTCGTGACGTTACCCCGCTTGTGACGTATTGCCCTCGATTGGATGATTTGACACATGATTCAGAGTGCAAAAATGCTGGAGGCGTTTCCATAGCGTTTTGACGCAGCGTCTCATTCCCTTTAGGGAGCCTGGGTTACATACGTAACCTGAGACGTTTTAGCTCACAAAGCTCTTTCCTATAGAGCTGATGACCTAAATTACATGCATTAAATAAGTAAAAAAAAATGTGGGTCCCCAGGGCCAGGATTTAAAATTACTGACAGGTAACAGGTTGTAATGTTGTACATAATGTTCAAGTTTTTTTCACAGAGCTATCATTTTACTTCATAAGACCTCAATATATCATCAGAACCTGCAAAGATTTAAAGACATGGCAGTGTGGACTCACATTTTATGAATCAACAAGAACAATGGTTTCAGTAAAGATTATCTTTACTGTTCTACTAAAGAAAAATATAATCTACACCTTGAATGGCCTGAGGGTCAATAAATTAAAGTAAACATTTTATTTTTCAGTGAACTATCACAAGTAAAAGATAATCAACATTCTTGATTTTTATTTACAAATGTTTTAGTGCAATAGATCATGCTGTGGAGTAATACTGTGCAGCTGTTTAGACCTGTATGGGATATGGGGAGGCAGAACTCTCTGTTTGACCAGTACAGACACCTTGGGCTCTCGACAGGCTGTATGTGAAAAAAACAAAACATATCTTAGTTTCCGATTTAACTTTGAAATAACAAAAAAACAACATTCCCTATTCTATTTTACACCTGGTTTGATAACCTGTTTTGATCAAGTTTGATCTCTGATGCACTCTACTGTCTTGAGGTCTCTGTTAAACATTCAAATCACACTATGTTTGCAGTTAGCAGTCAGCAATGTTGTGGCAATGTTTGTTAAACTTCTTTTAATAAATCCAGTGCTAAAACAATGCAGACTGCCCAAAAAACAACACTACTGATGATTTTAATTTCATCAATTTCTCTTTAATTGTTTTATTGACAGAGAGAGTCTAAATGCTCTAAATAAAGGCTTAACGTAATTGTTTAACTTCTGCATTATGTACACTCAATAACCCAATTAAACTGCAGTTATGTCATTGATTACACTGAATTGAGGCAGCTTAAACCTTTAATACAGATAGGCTGGGTGCCAGTCCAGGTGCCGTTAGGCTGACACATCCTCCGTGGATTGCCACTCAGTGCATAAGAGTGGTTACAGAAAAACTCCACAGTTTCAGGAAGGAGGTCTGGTATGAACTCATAGTAACCGTGATACAATGGTGGCGGTGGAGGACAATGTGTCCCTTGACCCTCTGTGAGAAAGAAATTTTATGTTAAATTATAGAAAAGTTCTAACTTTACCAAGTATATGAAAATATACTCCTGGGAACTCATGAATAAAAGCCTTAATAAAATAATAAAATTGCATATAGTGTTTATTATAAAGTGATATATTAGTATATTTTAGCAATACCTATGCATTTATGCATTTCTTAATTTTTTTTGCATTTTTACACACACAAATCAGAGTAAAACCCCTGTTTAAGTAAATGATGAAGAAAACCCCTCTTTATGGGTAATTTTATATGCTACATTATACATTTATGTTTAAATAGTTAATCAATGCTCCCATGTTTTGCTATTTCATTCAAAACAATTCCTTACATGCAGGCTGGCTGGTGAACATTGTCATTATCTTGTAAGTATTTTGTCACAGCCCTGTCACCCCTGTAAGATCTTTTGCTGTTCTTGTGACTTGGTTGTGACATTCTTGTGTTTTGTGTCAGAGCATGATGTTTGGATCCTGATTGTTTCCTTGGTGTCAGGATCTGAACTAATGCTTTGAGTCTTGTCCTTTGTCTTATTTGTTTGCATGGAGTCTGAATTCTACCACTTAATGGCTGGCAGTTTTGCCATGTGGTTGGAATTTCCTTCCTTGAGCCTTGGTCCCTCCTCCCTTTTCCTGCCTATTATTAGTTAATGCCCTACATCTGCCTTCCCTGGTTAGCCTCATCAGTTCCTCTCATTTTTAATCGTCTAAATGCTTTGGGAACACCTCCATCTTTTATGCACTCTGAATCATGTGTGAACTCCGTCCAGTTGGGGGGCGATACGTCACAGACGTTTTCTAAAATAGAAAATAACATGCCCAAAGTTAAGGCTAAGAGTAATAAGCACTCGCTCAACAATTCAGACTGTGTGTTTACGGGTGGGGATACACACTGTCTGTGTTTTGTGTGCTTGGGAGCATTGTGAGCATCTTCCGATGAGGTTGCTTCGCTCCAGGAGGGCTCTCTTTGAGGAGGGAGCCTTCACAAGCGTTCCCTATGGTGGTGGCCCTGCCCCTGCTGAGGCAGAGCGGAGGTTGCATTTGTGGGGTTTGCAGATAGATCTGATGGAGGGACTTGAGATGGGCTCTGTCCTATCTCGTTCCTCACCCACCAGATCTTCTGCTCTCTCTCTGGGTGCGGAAGCCCGCTCTGTGGTTTCTTCCCCTAGGGGGAGGACTCTTCACTCCGCCTCTCATCTACTGATGAACTGGATGTAGAGAGCGTTGAGGAACCCTCTGCATCCCCCCGCTATGAGGAGCTGTTAGAGGTGCTGACTCGTGCTGTGGCCAAATTACATATTGATTGGCCAGCCGAGTCACAAGCTGTGCGACCAAAAAGTATCCTAGCCAGCTGTCTGTCCCCCGGTGAGGCATCATCCTTGAAGGCTCCGTCCCTGCCCTCTAAGCCGCTGCGCACCACCTCAGTGCTTTTGGGCAGCGAGTACACGGCTGCATGTCAGGCAGGTGCTTGCCTGCACACCATGGGTGTGTTGCAGGCTTACCAGGCCGACCTGCTGAGAGAAATGGATGAGAGTGGGAGCCGCACATCTGAGAAAATGACCAAGCTCAGGAGGACCGCTGACCTCTCGCTGCACGCCACCCCTATTGCACGGGCGGTCTCCTTGCCATTTCCAATTATATTGACGATTGGTTGATATTGGTTCACTCAGAGCAGATAGTAGTCTGACATCGAGATGTCATTCTAGACCACATAAAACAGTTGGGGTTCAGACTGAACACAGAGAAAAGTGTGCTTTCTCCAGCACAGAGAACCACTTATCTGGGTGCAGGCATGTCTGTCTCATGCTCGAGTAGATTCGATGCTCAGTGCAGTCACGAGTCAAAGAAGGCCAGTCACTCACTGTATGGCAGCTGTGTCCAATGTGATTCCATTCGGCCTGCTGTACATGAGGCCCCTACAGTCGTGGCTAAAAAGGGGTTTTCCCTGAGGAGAGTTGATGACCTCCAGGCCCTTTCAGTGACTCCTTCCTATTTAGACTTTGTGCCCGGTTTGGCCAAAGCTTTTCTCTACCGAGACCAGTTTATGTCTCCAAGGTTCCCTCTACTGTACTATGGCCTGTCATACTGCAGACCTTCTGTCCTCCTCCCTTCCAGGAGAACGACCGGCAGAAGCTTAACTGTGCACTGGACACATACGTCCACAAAGCTGTCCTGTGGAGGAAATCTGACCAACTCTTTGTCTACTTTGGGCTTCACAGGCGCGGTTTCCCCGCTACCAAGCAGACATTGAGTCATTGGATCACTGATGCTATCTACATCGCGTATGAGTCCTCTGGTATTCCCCCACCTAAGGGGACCAAGGCTCACTCTACCCGGGGCATGGCGGCCTCTAAGGCCTTTTATGCATGTGTCTTAATTCAGGACATCTGTGACGCTGCGGGATGGTCCACTCCCTTGACATTCGTGAGGCACTATGGCTTCAATGTCCGAGCCACTCCTGGCTCTTCTGTCCTCATGCCTTAGCTGTGCAATTTCACACAGGAGGCTGAGGAACCTTCAGTATGGTGAAGTGGGCATCTCATTCCCAAAGCGTTTTGATGCAGCTCGAGTTCCTGAAAGGGAACGTCTCAGGTTACGTATGTAACCCAGGTTCCCTGAAAGGAATGAGATGCTGCATATCCTGCCATACTTCCGGTACCGTTGCCTGTGCTTGCTTTATTCCGTTATTGAAGCTGCCGGTTTGCTCAGCGCACATGCTTTTAAGCTTCCTGGTCGTGACGTCTGTGATGTATCGCCCCCCGATTGGATGGTTTTCACACGTGATTCAAAGTGCATAAAAGTTGGAGGCATTCCCAAAGCGTTTTGACGCAGCACCTCGTTCCCTTCAGGGAACCTGGGTTACATGCATAACCTGGGCTTATCTTAGATGAAAACCAAACAAAGCACAGGAAAAATATTGTTTCAGTACAAAATGTGAAGATAGCGCTTCACAGGGACATCAGTACAACAATTAGTGTAACAATGGCTGCACCTAATTACTATTCATACATTTTTAAACTAGTGAACCCACCTTTTACAATTATTAGTGATGGTCGTAAAGCAAAACATTACTATTACTCTTGTGCATACTAATTCTTTTTCTGACCTCTCAGCTCCTGGTGTGTTTTGGTGGCCACAACTAAGGTAATGCAGTTACCAAACAGCGCTTATCACTGGATCACAGATGCTAATACCCTGGCCTATGAGGCTTGTGACTTAGTGTCACCTTTGGGCATTGGAGCCCATCCTACCAGGCATGTAGCATAGTCTAAGGCTCTGTCTAAGGAAGCTTCTCTAAGTGATGTTTGTGGTCATGCTGGCCCTTTCCGCACGTTTATGAGATTTTACAGTTTAGTCTTGAATTCAACTACAGATGCTCAGATTCTCCTGGGTTGACAAGTCTGCTCCTGGTGTTCTCTGTGCCAGTGTTTCACAGCATCTTGGGGCAGGCCTTTCATTACTGTGGCATAGTAGGCATTAACATTCCCCATAGTGGGGGAAATTGTGTCAGTGGTGCATTGTGGTTCTTCATTAAGTTGACCCAGGTAAGTGCCTGATGGTCTGTCTCTATGTCGAGCTTACCATATAGTTTGTCTCACTATACACATTTGTACTTTATTACAATCAGGGTCATCAACCCCATTTGGATGTTCTCCAGAGTACCCAGGGTGTTTGCAACTCGAGAGCATCTTAATCTCCTGCATGTGGGTAGTCAATCCTTGCCTCTGTTGGTAGTACTATGGCATTTCAAAGGCTGCTGGGTCTTATGGCAACAGCAGCCAATGCTATACCATAACTCCTGCTCTACAAGACCATAACAATAGTGGGTCAAAAGCAGAGGCTTTCACTCTCTGTGCAGCTTTGAGTCATAAGAGTTACACACAGATGTGCCCTTCCTCTGTGTACTTGTAATTTTTTGTACAGCTCATGGGAAAATTTCCTTGGAAATTCACAATTTTTCAATTCAATTTACATTTATTTGTATAGCACTTTTTACAATACATACCATTTCAAAGCATCTTTACAGAAAATATGGCACATAAATTCTCTGGAGATGAGAGTTTTATTTCTAATATTGAAATCCTTTCACAACACAGGGGTAGTGTTCACCTGTTCAGCCTGGTACAATAGACCCTGCTTTGGGCGCAGCACAAACTGCTTTCATTAGGAGCAGTTTATATTGCAGGGTATTCAAATGTGGAGGCAGACATCTGTCAACGCAGGGGCTGAGGCCCAGGAAATGAAGATTCTATCCTCAGCCTAAGATTTAGAAACACAATATGCTTCAGGGACTGACATGCCGGGAACATTCCCATGGTGTCAACACCATGATATAGTGTCTATTTGTCTTTCCAGGGACTAGGCTTACATACTTAACCAATACATTTTATAGCCCAGTCTCAAATTCACAAAGTACCAAGTAGCTTAGAAGAACCTGATGCTGTAGCAGAAACTGTAACAGAGAAAGTTTAGAAATTGTGGCCCTCCTCTGGTTAAAGAGGATTAAAGAGAAAACACATGCACCATGGTGCAACACTCACACTATTAAGATAGCAACGAAGGAATAGATCGTATAAATGGAAAACTTCAAAGTTTGAGTTTTTTTGTGATGCATGAAAGAGTAGCTGCATTTGCAAACAGGCTCTGAAAGTTGCCAGATCTGCATACTTTAGCAAACTTACAGAAGAAAAATCACAAGGCTTTGTGTCGATGAAGTGACGCTAGGGTTTTGACCTTGAAAAACAATTGCTCTGATTTTTATGTAAGATGCCAGTGAAAATTTGCCTTAAAATAAGCAGAGAATGACCACTCAAAAACATTGCTTTACTTTTTTCTTTAACTGGATATACAGTAAACATGGATCGGCTCAGAAGAACAAATCTACATGTGTGGTGCACACCCCTTGTCTTTTATACCTGGATATTCAGGGCGGAGATATCTGCAGATAAGCTGCTGCTTTGCAACAATGCGACATTGTGAAAAACGCTATATACATAAAAATTATATTAACTGATTGCATTGCATCACTCTTTTAGCACCTTTGTTGGTCCAGCACATACTATAGGTGCTCAATCATATTGAGATATAGGGAATTTGAAGGCAACTTTTTGTCACTTTTCTCAAACCATTCCTGCAGTGGCGGAGCCAGAGGGGTGTGCCACCCCAAAATTTTATTCGCTGCTCTCAGTTGTTGATGCTGATTGACATCTCATTTGTCTAAAGACGTTTTTGAATTTTGCCGGTAAAGCTGCTCAAGCCAAGCTATTTTTAAATCAAAGACGGCCCGAAGACAAGAGCATTGTTTCAAGGTAAGACAAATAATCTTATATAAATAAATATAAAAATAATCATATTTGAAATGGGTTTTATAG
>JAZGTK010000069.1:57275-73739 GCA_036877625.1 Ambastaia sidthimunki
GCTAATATCGGGAAGTCATGTTAGGCTAGTTATCAGTGTTTAATGAGTTAAATTTAGTTAAAATGGACTAGCCATAGAAATACTGTTATTTAGATCGGTTGCTTTTAGAAAATTTATTTAGAAAAGTTTTTGCAAATAAAACTTGAATTCATGCCTTAATTTATTATTTCAACTTTGAGTACAGTGCGTGCGTGTGGACACCCTGAAATAGCAGTGGCCACCCCCTGGCCACCCCATGTAAAAAATTCTAGCTCCGCCACTGGTGTGTATATCTGTAGGATACATAAATTAGTTCTCATTCTACTTTATTCGTTTCACAATAAATTGTCCAGGTGTCCACACAAAACTACAACTTTGTCCACTAGGTTTTAGCCACTGACATTTGTAGAAATAAATTTCATAGGTTCTTGCATTTCTATCAAAATTGATAATCCATCTGTTTTTTTACCTTTAAAGATTTTGGTTCCAATTTATGCAATTGTATCAAAGATGGCATACAGAGACAGTACATTTATATAAAATGGCATATGGAAAATATTGGACAATTGGACAATCCATTGGACAATTGTTATATACAGAAAATACAATAGTCCCTATAGCAGGGACACTATGGGAACCATCAGAATATTGACACAAATTTAAAAACAAACTTTCTGTAAAGCATATTTTATACACTTCCTTTAATACACATATATAATGTATGTATATATATATGTTCATACATATATATGTATTAGTATACATTAATACAATGTAAAAAATTTTAGAGATCTCTAAAGGATTTAGAAATCAATTTAAAGTTGTTCACAGCACTGAAAAGTTGACTAAATTAAAATATTTTTAGTCAATATGTAAATGCAGGACAAGATACTCGTAAAAAAATTAGATAGTGCTGATATGTTGTATTTCTCTTGCTATTTGCTCACTTTGTTACGTTCTGTGTATCACAGTGGACATGTTGGACAATTTCCAAATTGACATTTGACTTGAATTAGCTAAAATTAAATCACAAGTTAAACAGATAACTTTTGGACAAAATCTGTATACTGTATGAACTGGATGATAAATGAAAATCTAAAATGATTTTTTTGTTTTATTACAGTAAACATTACGTAATATCAACTGCATATCTAAATGACTCCAGAGTTCCACCCATCACCAGAGATATTGTCTATGTGATATCACAGCAGTGTCTCCAGTGTCCTCTGAAATGGCAGGAAGTCAATAGGCACAGCTAAGCACTTCTGCCTGCTATTGTTTATTTATTCTATCACATGTAATGCACTAAATGCAACAGTCTGTGCAGGCACGAAGCCCAGCCTGTGTACGTGTGTGTGGGGGGGGCCTTGTGTGTATGTGTATAAGCCAGTGTTGACTATCAGACGGGGTTGAGTATATACAAAGGGAGGCGAGCCGGGCGACTCTACCTACATTCTAACCAGAACTAACGTTTTTGTGTGTGTAATGGATTCATAAATGCACATACAAATGATGCATTGATGCTTGAAGGTCAGCCCAAATATATGCAGTAGGTTTCTACATGAAAATGCTTGTTATATACTGACAATGCTTGGAAAGAGGTTTGTTGACAAATGCTGTGGAAGAGGTTTGTTTATGAGTGATGTTATGCACAGGAAAAGCTCACCCACTATTCCTCTAAGGAGGATGAGAGATGCAAACCATAAACAGTTTACAGCTCTATCACTATCTCTCACAGAGTCACAGGACGTATCCTCTTGAGGACATAATCATGTTTCTCAGTATCTGTAACTTTGCCTTTGCCAGTTTAACCCTCATGCTCTTTTGAATATATTGTTTTATATATTAAGGGTCACAGAAATGTAATTTTTTTAATATATAAAGTAGCTTCTGTTTGATGTCAATTTGATCTTACAAAAAACTACATTGTAGAAAATAATGAAATTGTTTTTCAGTTCAGTTTTACTTTACACCCACAGTGAGCTGTCAGTGATGTTTAATGTTTCGTTTTTTTTTCCACACTTAACCAAAGTGGATGAGTTTCTCTCCTGTGAATGCTTAATTTGAACTTTAGATATTTATGGAAAGAGTTGAGAAAAAAATGTTGGTGGTTTTGGACAGTTATGAATGAAAATGAAGGGAATGTTAGTGCCAGCATGATGTCACTATGTGGCAACGAAGAAAGGGTCTGCTGAACTTTTCCAAACCACTGAAACGTTTTTTATTTTAATTTCCGTTTTCCCTCTTTATGCTACTTACTCTACTTAAAGGTTTAATACCTACTTAAAAGTACTTTTGAGTGTGTAAATACTTCAACACACTGAATTTGAAATTTGACAATATAGGCTTCATATATTCTATAAAAGAGTACGTTTAAATCATATATTATTTTAGAATTTATTTCATAAGCTCCTTAGTCCAAAACCAACTCAGAATGCGGAAGAAAAACTCTTAAACACCAGTCTAGGCTTCTGTCGCTGTGAATACTTTTGTACCCAGGTTGACCTACTCCTGTATCACAACTTTGTCTTTTTGGTTATGAAAACAGACAACCACAGGTACGTGCAGTGTAGTGTTATTAGGCAAAGTTCTATCAGTAATTTATAAATTAAATGAACTACCTAAAATGGCCCTTATCTGACTCCCCTCTAAAAAGTGCTGATAATCTCATTTGGTTTCCCAAAAGCTTTAGTGCTGCTCCAAACAAAGAGCAGTTTTATAGTATCCTTGAATCCTGGGACACTCTATTTTCTTTTTCCTTCTCGGCAGGCCAGCGGGGGAGTTTATTATTTAGGGAGCATTCTCCACATCAAGGATCCTCCAACTTTCCTATCTGCCTTATATCTGTTCCGCTTTGATAAGAGAATGTAATTTTAGGAAATTGGGAGAGAAAAGGAAGCAGCATGTTGCACTTTGTGAACCGCACACTTCCTGTGTTGAAATCTGAGTGTTTGATTAACATCTCCAGCTGGTGTGGATAATGCTAATGTTAATGCTAACATCATAACACACTAGATTTTTGTTTCTTTCTTGCAAATATCTCCAACAAGTTCCTCAGCCTGACATGATCTATAATTTTTACTTTGACCTTGGTTTTTATGGTGTTTATTATTCAAACACAAGAGATAGCTTGTTTAGATCTTTCTCCTAAAAGATGTCACCCTCCCATTCACTGCACCACCACTCTGCAAAAGCACATGTCCAAACTTCCCTTGTGCACCATCCAACACTAACAATAGCATGTTGCTTTGGACCCTTGCTCCTCCATAGGCCTGGGGTTATGTTGGGGCTGAGGTGGTTAGCATGTGGTGGGCTACTTTGTGGTTTGTTGAGAATTTAAAGAGACATTGAAAGGTTTTAATGCTGTGACAGTATAATTGGAGTGTATCTGCACAAGATAGTGTTCAAAGTCAGTCACCAATTGTTTGTATCATTTTAGTTTTACAGCTTTGATACATCTATCCATCAGAAAGCTGTTTACACATGCTAAATTGATTTTGTTTTGTTGCTTTTAGTAAATGTCTATCAGAGATTTTGCTATATGTTAGTGTTTTCCTCTAAGCTGGCAACCTAAAGTGTTGGTAGATAAATGCACTTTGTACACAGAAAAGACAAAACAAAAATAGCATTGACTCATACTGTACGTACAAAAATATCTAAACATTTGTCTCATAATATGCTTTCTAAATAAGAAAGTCCAACTTTCTTATACCACCTGCCTTTGACTTACAATAGCAGGTAGTAAATTATGTTTCATGGCTGCCACATAAACTAAAGGCTAATATAACAAAATAAGGGTCGACCCTTTGAATATGTAGAACATTACTGGTCCAATAGGAAATACAGTATGTGAGCACAAAGAAGAAAACTCTCAAGCCAATGGTGTGTTTTGCGCGTGTATATTAATAAAAAACCTTTTAAATTAAATATAAAACGTTAAGCATTTTATCTTATTATCAATGTAATATTATATGTATTATTCTAGGAACACTATTAGAATAAGTCCTTGTTTCATTATACAAGACATTACATTATTGTGTTTCCATGAAAGTCATTACCCAGAGTATTTGGTGGTTGTGACTAGCATTCTATAGAATGTATTGAAATCATAGAGCATTTAACAGTCCAAATTCACTTTCATGGCTGAAATGTGAAGGCCATTTTTCTATCAGAGCTAAACAGACCAAACCATGCTACTCTTCTGAGATCAGTTCCATATGGTGGTATATTACATAGTTCAGTTTTTTCCAGGTAGGGTTTCACATTGACTAATGTTTGCATGGTAAGAAACTGCTCTGGCACCAAGGGGTAAAGATCCAAATGCAGCAAACAATCAAAAATGGGTAACAATTCAAAGTTCAAACACCAAAACAATCAGTAACAACAAAAATGTCTCAGGTTACGTATGTAACACAGTTTTCTGAGATAGGGAATGAGACGCTGCATCCAGCTTGATGCTGTAGGGAACATGCTTCAGGCATGCCTGAGTCTGAACATGTGTAAAATCAGGCCTATTTAAAGGTAGGTCAAGGTCATATGACTATGCATTGTGTGCCACATAGTGTTTAATAGTGTTTTGCGCCTGCAAAATATGTCATCAGATTCAAGTCTGAAGAAAGGCCATGCAGGCAAGACTGAGATGTGGAAAAGCGGTGGAGCGTCTCGGTCCCTATGTCAAGGAACATTCCCTTTCGAGGGTAGATGATGCTGCATCGCTTTGATGCTATGGGTAACGTTAATGCCCACTACGCCACAGCAAGGGAACGCCAGACAGAATGTAACCAGAACTCAGCGAGGAAAGGTTGTCATGCAGCAATATATTATATACTGGTCAGGGACCCTGTCAGTATTTGCATAAGATTGGTGTAATTAGATGACAATGGCCAGTTTATTTCATTGCCGTTATTCAATAAGATTTAGGAAAGTTTGGGGAAAAGGATTTGCCATGATAACAGCAATGTTGAGTGAACGGCTTTTGAAAAGGATTAAAACAAATAGCTTATTTTTTAAATAGAGGAAAAACACTTTTAATGGTATTTCCATAGGTGTTTGAGAACTGCTATATCATGCTATAGTATTTGTTGAGGTAAAATGTAGGCTAAATACAAAATACAAATAGAAAAAATACAAACATAGCCCTAGTTCTTTATTGTAAAGGCTGTGTCTGTAGAAGAAATTTAATTCACACGATCCAAAATTATATCTTTCACCTGTTTGTATTAAATATATTTAATGTGTTCAGCTACCAATATGAGAGTCCCATATTGTTTGTGAAAACCCATTGTTTATGAAAGCCCAAATGTTTCTATTTATGAATCAAGACCAGAAAAATGTACAAAAGGTGCAAAATCCTATTTTTCGCTGACCAGATGACTGATAAGCATGGAAAGGGCCGGAAACTTAGATAGATGATATTTAACCAAAATATGCCATATATGTATCCTAGCCTAGCTGTAGTATTTTCCACTTCCTCCACAGTAACAGCACAGATATTTTCCTGAAAGAAGGATAATGGTGAAATCTAATCGTGAAGTCTTTTTGCATGACAAGCAGCAGCTGTATACACAGTGTAAGCATACTAATGGGTAAATGTTCATCTAGGCAACATCTGAAACCAATTAGGACAGAAAATCATCATTACTGCCTAATAACCTTTCAATGGTGTATAGGAACAAATAGAAACAAACAATTATGGGGGGAATGAAAGAGATAAATTAATGTGTGGGAAGGGCTTATTGGGTAAAACTTAAAGATCAGTATTATTTTAAAACTACACTCAGCAGCCAGTTTAAGTACACCTTGCTAGTTCTATGGTGGATGCTTGTTTCAGAACTGCCTTAATTTTTTCTGGCATAGATTCAACAAGGTGCTGGAAACATTCCTTAGCGATTTCGGTCCACATTGACGTAATGGCATCATGCAGCAGATTTGTTGACTGCACATTCATGATGCGTGTTGGATTGAGATCTGATGAATGTGCAGCCTATTCGAATACAGTGAGTACAACTTATTGTAATATTCAAGAAACTAGTTTGAGCTGATGTTAGCTTTGTGACATGGTGTGTTATCTTGCTGAAAGTAGCTATTAGAAGATGGGTACTTTGTTACCCTAAAGGGATGGGCATGGCCAGCAACAATACTCAAGTAGACTGTGGTGTTTAAACAATGCTTAATTGGTACTAGGCCCAATATTTGCTGGTAAACTGTATACCCTTATACCATTGTATTACCACCAACCTGAACTGTTTATTAAATGCAGGACCGATATATGTTGCTTATTCCAATCTGTACCTGTTATATTTTGGTGATCCCATGCCCACTGAAGCCCCACTGTAGCCTCGCTTTCCTGTTGTTAGCTTATTGAAGTGACACCTGTTGTGGCCTTGGCTCTGTTTACTGGACCTTTTCATTCTTTGCACCATTCTTTGTAAACCCTAGAGATGGTTGTGAATAAAAACCCAAGTATATATTGACAGTTTCTGAAATTCTCAAACCATCTGACACCAACAATCTGTTCAGAGTCATTTAAATCATCTTTCTTCTCCATTCTTTTGCATTCAGACACAACTTCAGATGCAACTGAACAGATGCATGTAATAAAACAAGTCAGTCAGTGTGTTACATTAACATAATTATTGTATCTTTCTAATATAGGGACAAAATATTTTTAACTTTCAACTTTTGGGTGGAACCCTCTGACCTCAGTGGACCATTAACTGAAGTCACTATTGTGAATCAGGTGAGTGAACACAGTGAAATGTGAGCTGCACAGATACATCAGCAGCTTCAGTGCTGGTCCAGTGAGAAGCAATCATTAACACAGTTAATGATAGAGTGAGATGCTGAGGACTTGATGAGCTCTGACAAGCTAAGAGTGGAGAGTTTCCTCTCACATAAGGAATCAAAGAAGCTGCATTTTATCTGAGCTAATTAGGTCCCTTCAGGTCCCTTCAGTTGCCACTGGCAGTATTAAAACTAACACTAATGCATGAAAGGGTCCACATAAAAGTGACCAGCAGCAAAAAAACCCAATATCTTTTCTTCTTGTAGGACAGTGAAGTCCCAAATTGGAAATGTTGTATTTTTATCAAAATGAGGAGATTAAGTTACAAGCAAAATGAGACAGAATTCTCAGAATTTTCACAGATTATCTTTTGAAGTTTCAAAATTGTCTGATTTTCTTAGACTTTTCAAGATATAAGTTTGCAATCACAGCCAGAGGCAGTTGTGGTCGGGGCAGTTGTGGTCTACTGGTTAGTCTGGCTTGTGATCAATATGTTGCTGGTTCGATTCCAGCGCCAGCAGGTAGCAGCTGAAGTGCCCTTGAGCAAGGCCCCGATTGCTCCCCGGGTGCTGCAGGGATAGCTGCTGACTGCTCCGGGTGTGTGTGTGTGTTCATGACTTGACATGTGTGTTCACTCCTCACAAAGGATAGGTTAAATGCAGAGGTCACACTTTGGTTATTGGTAATGAACTAATAATTTCTCTTTTTTTTTTAATTTTTTTTTTTTTATAAAATATAATTTTATTATATTTTGCTAAAATGAACGAAATGACTCCAAAAAAAGATTCGTTCATTTTGCTGAACGAGACTCAAAGGACTGAGTTGGTAAAATGATTCGAACTTCACATCAGTGGTGCTGAGTTGGACCTTTAAAACAGAGGAGCCTCAGCTCTCTTTGTAGAGCTCAGTCAAAGGACAATGTTCAAGAGGCTGAAGCCATATATCTACTAGCTCCCATCAAATGTCATTTCTTGGGGTTAAGTGTCTGGCACCCTCACTACAGAGGGTCCCCCACTCCCTTGGTCATAGTCTGACTAATGCAAGCGATAGCAGACTCTCTCAAAGCAGCAGACTTATGAACTATTATTTGCAAGCCTTTATGCTGCTGACTCAGTGGAGCGTGTTGTTAGCATGTCAACACTAGCATGCGTGTCCCTACACCAAATTGGTGCAGGATGGAAAGGTAATTCTTAACATTCTGCCTTTTCAGTTTACTATACAAAAAAGACTACATAGAGTGCTATGTAGCCACATGAATTTCAGAAGATGTTCAGCCTGATATGAAACAAGAGGCATTCAACATCTGTCTGTATTAGCAAGAGAACAACACACCTGTTTAATCTGCACATTATAATGGTGTTAGAACAACAAAACACCTGGATTCTCAGGCCAGATTTGCCTCTAATATTTTTTTTTTAATTCACAAGCTACCATCCTGTTTTGGAAAGACATGAAAAAGCTGAGTGTGCTAATTATTTTGTTCTTTACTTTATTTTTTGCTCTTCTACCCATAATGCCCAGTGTGTGTTAATACTCACAGCTAGTACTTCTCAGAATGATGGGCATGTTAGCACAAAAGCCTAGGGCAGTTCACCCTAACGTTCATTCAAAGCCCCATTAGCGTTTGCTCACTGAGCCAACACAACAAGAGCTGTGACCCATTTAGCATGTAAATTTGAGATGTTAGAAGCTGTACTCTGGGAATCATAAGAAAGGAGTGCGTATCTTCCATTTGATGAAGACTAACCATTAGCTCAGTGGAATATGTGTACTGTATTCTGGGCATTCTGTCACATAACAGCATCTGAAGTGGATTATGCCCGGTCACCCATTAGCCCACAGATTTTACTACAACAGGCATTTATATATAACAGAGTATAGTTGTGAGTATTGTGTATTAATGTACTAACAGTACATTTAAATGCTTAATTCAGACCATTTTTACTCCTGTCTTGCACATGGAAAAAAGGTACAGATTTCAGCAGACACAAAATTTAACCTTTTGTGCCTTATGTTCTGTATGATCCAATTGGAGCCCAATCAGATTTTAAACTGACTCCAGTGTTTAAGACTCACACCTGCATTTTGGAATAATTTGGGAAAACGTGCTGTGAATGGAACGCATGGACAACTAATTATCTGTGATACATGTCATACAGTTCTATAACTTTTCTGTGTGATTTTAACTTTCTGTTCATAAAGAAGGTTTCAGATCCTTCATCGAACCTGTTCCCATCAGTTTGGTGGTCTGTTCTGGTGGCGTACAATTACTTGTCAATCCCAAACTGTGACTTTGTGAATGTTGCTTATGTCACACATACACACCAAACTCACAATTTATCTTCTAAGAGATGTCTGAATCTCGTTATCATGTTAGGAAGATAACTCAGTCTTGACTGGCGCATAATGGCGTACTGTACAGTCGGTCCCTCTGCTGATACGACTTGTGTATTGCCTAACAAATTTGATTAAATATATTAGATAACATCTTATCTAGTAGGTCATACCTCCTGTATTTTCAGAAAGGGTTCATGGCAGACTCTGGCTATGCACAAGGTCAGAAGTGTAGCTCTCGTTTACTGTGAAACGAATTTGAGTGAAATGAATTGCAATATCAGTGTACTGCTTGTGCGGGTACAATAGCTGTGGAGCAAAGACAAAACAATGATTGGAGACTGTGATTATGTAACTGTGAGTGAAGGTTGAAAGGGTAAGTGTGTGATTGTGGTGGGAATGGAAATGGTTTGATTGTGCATGAGTACACAAATGGTTTGATTGTGCATTATTTCCTTATGTTCAGCCAATTAGCTACATAATCTTAATGGATGGATGGACAGATCAAGACATAATGTTACAATTAAAATAACTTTCATATTAAAGTAATGAGAATAAGATTTTAATCCAGACTTTGACCCTATAGTAAGTACAATGTTAATTGATATTACTCTGTAACAAGGACACCTAAAATAAAGTGTAGCCATTTTGTACATTACAGCAGGCTACAGACCAATTAAGAAATGGCTTTATTACCACTAAAATACCAAATTAAACATAATAAAATTACAAAAATAATTATAAAAGAATCTAAAATCTAAGACAATTTTTACTTATCTCAACCTGTAGCCCTCCTTGAAACATGATTCGGTCAAATCATGTTTTAATAGGATGTTTCAGTATTTTAAAATGTAATATTTTTAGTGGTAAGGTTTAAGTGATAATATTATTTGCCTAGTATAAAAACATTGTAAGTCTATGAGACGTCCTCTCCAGTGTAGTGAAACAAATTGTGTGTGTGTGTGTGTGTGTGTGTATGTGTGCCTTCTGTCACTTATCAGACTGACTGTGATTACTCATCATCCAAAGCTTGAACCAGCGTGGCGCCTTCTCTTATCTGAACGCATCACACTGTCTTACCTCACTGTCTCTGAGGTGATTTGGGCTCCCGTTTTTTTCCTAAGAGCCACTTCCATGTTATTTACCTTTTTATTCCTTTTATGTCTTGCTGGTTTATCTCTTCATTTATTTTTGTTTCTTTCTCCTCCAATCATAAGGTCATTCTTTCTTAATTTGTTTTGTTCAGACATTCAGTTTTGTGATGGCAGATGTTGTCTCCAGTCAGACACACTGTCTGGGTGTTTATTGTATAAGGGTAATGCATGACATTGTCTCCAGTACACAAAAGGAGAAATACACATATACTGTAACTTCTAGTGAACATGTTTTAATGATCTATTTCTGATGGGTTATGAGAAAACAGAGCTGTCATTGTGGGCTGTGGTTCACTGTGTGTGTGTGTATTGTAAATACTCTGTAAATACTTACTGTGTGCTGGAAGAAAAACTATACATAATTCAACAACGATGACCTAATTAATGATCTTATTATATTAATGTAGTAACAAATATACATCCTGTTTTGTGGTATTATTATTATTATTATTATTATTATTATCTGACTTTTATTAAATTGTATTATGTACAGTATGTTGGCTTTCCTTCAGCACACCTGCATGTTGCATTACTGTTGGCATTCTATATTTGTTTGCTTTGTGTTTCGAACAATTACACAAAGTTGAATATTACAGTTACCTGTGCAGTTTTTCACAAATATTCAAGGACAGAACTGCTAAAACATCTATTTCCATTCGGACAAAGATAGACTTATAAGATGTAATGTAAAATACAGTTCTATGGTCTGACATTTTGGAAATTTCTCAAATGTTTTATATTTTTACAAAAGTAAGACCAACAGAAATAGTGATGAAACCCAAAATATTAAATGCCATTAATGAATAGTTACTGAGTAATCCACTAATTTGTGGGGAGTCAGAATGACAATTTTCCCCTGAAAATGTCAGTCATAATAGAAGGGAAAATGACCACCCTTATTTTATTTTTACACAGATTGGTAGATCTATTAATAAAATCTGTTCACTTTAGCAATCTTTGTTGTATTATATGCCAATGGTGACAGTTCAAAAATGAGAAAAAAAGCACTTTTGTTTTCTTTTTACAAAGTTTGCATGTTGTAAACTCATGTTTTGAGTTACACGCCTGTAACTTAAGAAATATTTTAGAAGTATTTTAATGTACTTTTAGAGTCTCATTTTTAAGCCATATTTCTCCATATCGTTCAGTCCCAAAGATATTGGGATGTAAATGTGCCTTCATGAGTAAACTTAAATTATACGCATTTTCAGTTGTTTAAAAAACAAATAATGTTGAAGACAGAAATGTATCTTTCCTAACGACATTAAACATCCATCTTAGTGCCTTGGAGTTACTGTTTAAAAAGATTAAGCTAAGGCACATTAAATGCTCTGTACATCTTATTTGGGTAACAGAATGTAGTGTGGCTAAATGGCTTCAAACGGCAACTCCTAGAGATTTTATTACATGAACATCATATTTAAATAGTCTAATTCAATGGCCTTTGCAAAGTTAAATTTTGAAGCTTTTGGTTTGTTGTCACACCAGCATCCCCAACGTGTATCAAGATCAAACTGTTTACAGCTTGAACTTTTTAGCCCCTTAGTGCATGTCTCTGTGCGTTTGTGTATTTGATAGGGTTTACCTCACCTAGATTATTTAATTATTTGAATTGGCTATGGTTTCAAAACCTGAAGCAAAGCCAGACATACTAGATCCAGAATTATCCACTGCTTTGGATTATATTCACCAATTTCCCCTCAAACTCTAAAATATATTTAAACATATGTTTTCCTTATTCTTTATAACAGAATACATCTGGACTCCCTGAAAACAAGACAGTAAAAGTCAACAGATTTTAATAGAATTGAATAATTTCTAATAGATCAACCAATCTCTGTGTAAAAATAGAACAATCATGCTGGTTCAGTCTGCTAATATGGCTCCAAATTTCAGGTGAAAAATTGCCCTCTATTTGAACCCCTCTACAAATTAAAGGATTAATCAGTAAATATTCATAAAATATAAATACTCATTCAAATATTCATTATTTAAAACTTTGGCTTTCATCACTATTTATGTTGGTTTTGCTTCTGTAAGAATATAAAAAAATAAAAATATGAGCACGGGACCTCTGGTTGAGTTGACACGGAATTACCCTATAATTAACCTGCAGTTTCAAAGATCTAGAGGAGCGTAAAAGATTCTATTGATATGCAAAGGTGACTCTTTCTAGATACAAAGACCCTTGTTTCTGAGAGAAGGAAAGGTGTCCCACCAGCTGCCATTCAGTGTGCTTGTGTCAGGTGACAGTGCCCAGAGGCTTCCCCTTCCTCTGGGGGTTGAGGGTGCCTTGCCAGGACCCTTTAGTAATGCATATGATCTGAGGTGACTGACCCCAAGCCTGTTATTAGGCAGATTGCTTCATTAAAGTGGCTTATTCTGTGATACATTGCTCATATTCAGGCCTACAGAGGCTCTTTCACAAAGAGAAGCTTTTATTTATGAAGCCCTGATTGGATACTAATCTCATGACCTTTGCACTTAAGTGAAATTCTGCCACCCACTTTCTTTAGTTTCTCTCTAATTTGATTTCTATTTCTTGCTTTTGTTAGGTTCCTCTTTCTCTTCACCTGGTCACATCTCTTCATTCTCTCTCACAACTTATTCTCATGTGACCTCAGGGTTTCTCCAAGGTTCCCAAAGCCTCGTGTATCAAAGCTCCCAGGCCTTGCGTGTCAGCCTTATTTTCATAAATGTCTCATTGTATCTCAGGAGAAGCTTTACAGCCCCTTCACAGGAAGGGCATAGCCCAGTTCCTGAAGGTCTTGGCTCTTTGGATGGTTATCAGGGCATTCAGCATGTTCCGGGCAGCTGGTGAGATTTATAAGGGACTTTAGAATAAGAACCTGTAGGAGGCTCTAACGCTCCCATGGATAGCTGTGTGTGACATAGTGGGGTCTAATGTTGCTGACAGGTTGGGGAGGAAGTGCTTTGGCTAAGGATCTGGTTTTAAGAATGTGTGAATTATGTGTACTATTACTAATTAGATGGGGTGTGAGCATGTATTAGCAATAAAAATTGGTGATCTTGCTAAGGCAATCACCACTATTATTATTAATGCCCATTTTTAGGGTTAGAGTCTTGTTATGGTTAATTGAGAAAACCTGTTGTATTTACAATAATTATTTTGGCCTGGTGTGTAAAATTTTGAACAAGTTGACTGAATTGATGATAGCTACAACACATTTGAACCATTTGAATAAATGGACTTGCATTACCTGTCGCTGCGTGAAAAGACTAACACAGTGGTCTATGAGAGGGTAATATATTCAGACAGCTTAGTAAAAAAGTATGTACTTTTGAGACTATGCAACATTCAGTCAGTTAACATGATAGATGACAGGTATCATTGAACAGGATATGTCATTCCAGCTTACATGGAGATGGCACTTAGAAGATTGGTCTAGAATAATACCATAAAATATCTGAACACAGCATAATAAAAAAGATTTGGAGAAAAAGAAATGGCAAAATAGTAGAGTCTCCAGAAATTAGTAGTTAGATCATTATGCTAACAGCAATATTAACCACCCATCCACACTTACTCCCCCTCCAAGCCAGTATCACTCTTGCTTTCGGGTCAACAGGTTGTTTCCTGTGAGCACTTACTTGTGCAGATGGGTCAGCAGATGATATCTAATCACCTGTTCTTGTGTGACAGAGCAAGTCTTTGTGTATTCATGAGTAATTCAAGCACACACATAAAGAGCCACAAGCAGGTGACAATAAGAAGGAGGTTGATCTGCTCTTTTTTTAGAACAGAGAATACACAAGCGGGCAGTTGATATGCTGAGCAATGACAACAATAACCTACAATATGGCATGCTATATACTTGTGTTTTAAATAGCATTTTTATGATCAATTGAGAGTATGAATGTTTGAATATTTTAAAATTTCTTTTGTCACACAACCAGAATATTTATATGAACTGTAAAATAGTAAATTTTTTAAAAGATACTGTGACTAGTTACAATTTCTAAAATGCAAATTAATTCTATTAAACACACATTGAGGTACATTTAATAGCATTTAAAAGTCTATGGCCACTACTGAAATTGTTTTCATTTTAACATTTTTCAATTTTTCAAAATATGTAGTAAAATATTATCAGCTTAACAATGTGGGAAAATTAAAAAATGATTGTGGATTTCTTTGTATTTGGTATGTTCTCCTGTTGCTTTAATGGCAGTGTACATTATAGCTGTCTTCATGTTATTCTAGCAAGCTTTGAGAATGTTCCAATAGCATCTTGTGTGATTTAATGAAAACAAGGAATACTTTTGTATTAGGAAGTATTAAGGATTAGATTTCAAGTCCCGCATTTTGGAGGCACCTTTTTTAAAAAGTGCATTTGGGGTATGTTTTTTTTAGTTCATGTATGAGCTGGGAATTGAACCAAGCATTTTTATCATCATACTTAACCAGCTGAGCTACAGAAAAACCACTGAAGTTAAAGGAACACTCCACTTTTTTTGAAAATAGGCTCATTCTCCAACTCCCTCAGAGTTAATAAGATGAGTTTTATTGTTTTGGAATCCATTCAGCTGATCTCCGGTTCTGGCAGTACCACTTTTAGCATAGCTTAGCATAAATCATTGAATCCAATTAGACCAGTAGCATCACATTCAAAAATGACCAAAGAGTTTGGATATTTTTTCTATTTAAAACTTGACTCTTTTGTAGTTAAATTGTGTACCAAGACCAGCAGAAAGTGAAAAGTTGCGATTTTCTAGGCAAATATGACTAGAAACTATTCTTTCATTCCGGCATAATAATAAAGAAACTTTGCTGCCGTAACATGGGTGCAGCAGGCGCAGTGATATCACGGAGCGCCTGAAATTAGTCCCCGGCTATAACTTTCAACGTGAGTGGCACTAATTTAGCTGGGTACTAATTTCAGGCGCTGCGTGATATCAACCTAGAAAATCGCATTTTTGAACGCGATGCTACTGGTCTAATTGGATTCAATGAATTATGCTAAGCTATGCTAAAAGTGGTACCACCAGAACTGGAGATCGGCTAAATGGATTCCAAAACGGTAAAACTCAACTTAATAACTCTAAGGGAGTTGGGGAATGAGCCTATTTCCAAAAAAAGTGGAGTGTTCCTTTAAGCTTTGGAGTAGGAAACTAGATCATTTTAGAAAGATCATCTTTCTAACACATTACTGCAAAATTGTCACATTTTTCAAGTAATACAGTACAGTAATAAATACAATACCTTTGCAGAAAGAAGAAAACAACCAAAAATGCTTTGAAAATGATTGGGCAGCTCATGTCTCTGATCCTCACTGTTTACACAGGGCAGTGGCATATTGAGTGAGTTGCGCTTTTGTCAAATTGCCAAGACAAAATAAAAAGTCAAGCGAGCATGTGTTTCTGATAAAGCACATACAGCGCACATCATGGTAGATGCCAGTTATTTTAAATGCCTCAGTCATGTAATGTGTAGTCATGTTACTGTTTTGTAGTTCTGTGGACCGTGCGGGAAGTGAAGGGAAAGAGGGATTCGATTGAAACTGATTCTGTGAGTTCTGTTCCCTTGTTCAAAAAGCATAAATATGGTTTAGTTTTCCACAGCTATTGGACAGTCATGTCCTCCATATGTCCCCATTAGATTCGGCCTATCAAAGTCCAAAAAACATAATGGTTTGAGTAAAGAAACAATGGAGGATTTGTAGGATTGTGTTAACATTGATTCAGCCAGGAGAGATTTATGTGGTGAAACTGTCTCAATGTGTTTATGTTTTGGCACTGAATGCAGTGCAATGCAAACAAAAGCTTCACAGTGTTAGTGACTGTTTCAGAATCCTCAGTGTATATCCTGTTTGCCTTAAAAAAGACACAGACAGATTTTAAAGCTGAAGTGTGTAATGTCTGTTGACATACTTTTCCCCATCTTAGTTTAACAGACTCTGCACTGTAAAAAAAAGTGCAAAAAACAAATTAAACAGGAAACATGTAAACAACTTTGCGGGTAGAACTGTAACAAATACTGTGGCAAAATTGTATGCATTATTGCAAAGTATTGTATATTTTACAAAACTTTACTGTAGATTTCATTTTCAAGTCCAAACTGCATTCAGAAAATATTCCCACCCACTTCACTTTTTTCAATTTTATTACATTACACAACACACAAATATGAAACACTATTAGGGTAACATGACGTGAAAATAATGGTATAAACATTAATTAACTCTTGTGTAT
>JAZGTK010000069.1:73832-156827 GCA_036877625.1 Ambastaia sidthimunki
TATACTGGTAAAAATAAGAAGAAATATATTTATTTTAATGGTATATCATCAAATGTGAAGAGTCACACAGGGAATGGGAATGTCCTTTTACTGTTTTGTACAATATGTTTTACGGTGAATTGTATTTTTAACTTATAAAAACATAGTTAGATTTTCACAATAGAATATACAGTAATTCATACCTTTTACTTTTCAATAACGTAACCGTTTTAGGTTTTAGTAATGTTATGCTACAATTATTAATTAAAATGAATGTATTTCTATATAGATTTGGGACTGCTTTTCAGGATGTCATTTTTTTTATTTATTATTAATTCTGGTTGTTGACTATAGTGAGAAAGCTTTTAAAAGTTTTAAGTACAGTTTTAATTTGTATAACTTGATATAACATTGTATAACATTGATCCCAAAAGGAATATTTTATAATAATGGTGGCACAATGTTCATAATCAGTTATATTCATACTTAGTTATTGCAAATGGTGCGTTTTTATTTTAATTTCCTTATATAAGAAACTTGATTTCTAAATAATATGCCTACTATATACTCTTTCTGTTCTCCTTTGTTTCTTATGTTTTTTTAACCTCTTTTAAAGATTATTGAAACATTGTTCATGAGTTAAAGAATAAGAGGCCACACAAGTATTATGTGTCGCCTCTTAAAGCTGTTTACATAGTGCTGTTCTGAGAGAATGCAGAGCTCTCGGGAGCTGTTGTGAGAGTGGAGCCAGAGCAGTTAAATCAGGATGCTGTCTGCCACGCACTGAGACTACATCATTTCCTCCAAGCTGATGATTTCCACTGGGAAATCCAACCCTTACAAAATTACTTCCGGAAAAAGTTTTTTTTTTTGGAATGAATGATTATTCTCTGAATATTTAGCAAAAATATTTTCTTTACCATTTGATATAGAAATTAATTATGTTTTGAAATTCTGTTTAGAAATTAATTTTAAAGTTTTGCTATTTTGAGGCTAATTTCAAAAGCTCAAAATAAAAACGAGAGAAACGTCAGAATAGCAAGCACGAGGTAGTTATTACTTTAAAGAAAGTTCACTCAAAATAAAAAAAATTTAGAAAATTTAGTAAAATTAAAAACTTTGGGCAATTAGACAGGACACTATTTTGTTTAATAACAAACAAAAAAAATAAAGTCTCTTTACTGTGTCCCTGACATTTAATGCTACCACTCTCTTATGATTTTATGAACACATTTATTGCTAAAACAGTTTTGAAAACTGCACACATAAGTGGGAGCTTGGTCATGTTTTAAATGAAGAAGTTAACATGTCATTCTTTAGCCAAATATTAGTCCTCATACCTGACCTTAGATGGTGAACTGAAAACTCCCATCATTTTTCTGTCAAAGATTTCAGGGAGTGTTTTTTATTCATTGGTTACTAGATGAATACACTTTTGTGAGTGACTAAACATTTGTGAGGGTGGACAGAGGAGAATGATAGTGTGTGTGTGAGAGAGATAGAGAGAGAGAGAGAGAGAGAGAGAGAGAGAGAGCACTACACATCTGCGTCTGAGTAATACTTGGCAATGAGTAACTACTCTCCAATGATTACACCTCTTCCACACTGAGATGAATTCATCACTTGCATTGTCACCTCTGCAGTTTTTCCCTATTTGAGATGTTCCCTCAACTCACAGTCATTTATTACCACAAGCCTGACTGAACTGTGAACAGAGGACTGGCTATATTTTGCTTGTATTCTGTTGTTATCTGGCCTTGTACTCCGATCAGACTGACTGAACTTTCTGCCTTTACTGAGGGCAGAACAGGTTTATTATTTACTCTAGGGCCACATTCACGCAGTCAGTGTGTTGGATAAACATATACTAATGGATTTGACTTATAATTTGACAAAATTATTTTCAATTTGCTCCCAACAAATAGTTATCTACTGCTGTATATACAACAACTGAGTCTTCTTCCAAAATTCAGTTATGAGTCTTAAATTTCACACGGTTATGGACTGTGGTAGTCATTCATGCAGGAATTTAGCTGCGTATGAACAAAACTATATTTATGACTGTATTAGGAATGGACAGTTCTGCTGTTGTGTGAACTAAGCCTATGTCTGTGAACACTGGAGACAGCAAGCTGTTTTTCTCACATGTCTTCCTCATCTGTTGTAAATAATGGCCTTGTGAGACATGCAGACATGAGGTTAATGAAAAACGGTGAGTCAGGGCTTCCCAGGGGACCGGGGGATCTCAAGAATATTTTGGTACTTTACTTCATATTGCTTTCTTTGAACATCTTATTTACACATTGAATGTGAAGTCACAGACATGAGCAATTTGTTCTCACTTTTTGCTCAGTTTTCCCTCCTACCTATTTGTCGTCTTTATGGTTGAATATCTGTATGGAATCACTTTACTGCTCATGGGATGAGCGTGTGATTTTTGTGTTTGTAATAATGTGCAGATCTGACTACTTTTAAAAGAGTTGCTTTTTTGCAGTCATATTGTTGTGCTGTATCTCCAACTAGAAGAACATTGTGTTACTCACTAATACAAAAAAAAAATTACATAATTAATAGAGATATCAGTTATGTTTCTTTTAAGTGTCAGCTTTGTCTCCTACTGCATTTTTTTATTGTTTTCCAAAAGAAGTACCTAAACATTCGCTTGAGAAAAACATGTTTTAAAAACTTGTTTTATAAAAAATATCTCGAATTAATTTTACATTTCTTACCCTGTTTTTCTCCTGGTTTAAACAGAAATTGAGCAAGGTTTATGGGTAAAAGAAGAAAACTTAAAGATATGTATTATGAAGAGAAAATAATCAAAATTGTTATAGGCAAAATACATTTAGGACAATCATTTTAGAATTGGAATAGCCAAGATAACTTGAATGCATTGAATGCATTCTTTGGTGTCTTAGCAAAGTTTGGAACATTATTGAGATCTATTCAAAAACTCACGTGAGAACACGTGAGACTACTTGTGTTATTTTTCTGGAGAAAAATATTAAAGGCAAAGAAAAACATCTTTATTTGGTTTCTTTTTAATCTTATGGAAAAAACTAAGAGAGCTCATTCGAGATTTTACATTTTATAGCCATTTAAAAATAGACCTTTACTGTTTCATCTTTTCTTCTCGACATATCCTGACAGCTCCTTTCAGCCTCCTGGCGCTGGGGTGCACGTACATCTGGAACTGGGCATGTTCACAGCGCCTCCTCTCTGGTTTTGTGCTTTCAGTTGATTATATGACCCGTCCTGAGTTTTTTCTCTTCTCTGAGGGGGAAGAAAATAGAAGTATGAGCGCCGGGGTCAAGTGGTGATTGCTGATGTTGTCTCCTCCAAACATATGTTTAGTCCTTGCTGAGCATATGCAGTTCCCCCACAATTTGGTAACCATTAAGGGACTTCCTAAGTGAGTTTTGGAGTCAGATCTCAGAGGACGAGAGGAAAGGGGGTTAGGGTGGGGTTTTAATGGGGGAATGGAGCACGAGGTGGTTGGGTCCGGTTGGTCACTTGCTTGGTGCTATACTCCACGTAGAGGTATCACAGTCTGGGATGCTGCCTTGACCTTGGGCAATCTCACGAAAGCGGGCTCTGACAGGAAGTGTGTTATGATAGAGTCTTTGCCTGTCAGAGGATGAGCTGTGAACTTCACATGCAATGAGAGGGCCACAGGGCCCGGCTCTCAACCCTCAGGGCAGAAGACTCTAAGAGGAAATGAAAGGATCATTTAGCGAGGCTGGGGGGAAGGGGTTTGTGCCACAGACACCCATCTCAGCCATGAACAAAGATAAACAAACAGCAAGAAAATCATAAAATCATTGCCTGAAGCTGCACAGGCTCTTGCCCAGCTTCATTTCGCATTGCATTTTTGTGTATCCGAGAGGAATCTCACAGGGGCTTTTGATAAACAAACTGAAGCCCAGCCCGTCTTTGTCTTGCTCTTGTTTAGAATGAAAGGTTGCAGTCTGGAATCTCCAGAGCCTGATCTTTAAAGGGCTGTGACACGCCTGAATAACTGGTGCTCATGGTCAGGAGCAATGTTCTTGTCAAGCTTCAGATCTGAGTGAACCCCAGTGACCATAAAAAGGATCTTTTACACTGTACATTGACTTCATTAATAATTCTCAGTTTAGCGATAGAGCTTATCAAACCAAATTTCATCTCAAACTTTTAAACCAAAATGATTCTGGAGCCTCAGATGGGATCTGTGATCTCAGAACCAGCCTATTATTATCATTGATAATAATGGGAACCAAACGCTTGTGCACTAACTAGTTTTGGGTTGCGTTTTGTTTTGACTGTGAGTGAAACTGTACTTAGTGACCACTTTATCCTGCCCTGAACTCTGAGGTAACTAGTTTTAGGTCTGAAACCAGCAGGTTCAATGAGTCTGATAGTTGTTGGTTCTTCCTGAACATATGGGCACTTTTAACCCAGAAAGATATAATCAACCCTGAAGGTACATGTTTCAGGTCAATGTAGTCTCTCCTTAAATTTAACTGGTGCAATGTATTTTTTGACTTTACAATAAAGGTTTTAAATAATAACATCTCAATCAAGACATCTCAGGCTCTCTCTCTTTCTATCTCCCTCTGTGTCTCACACACACAATTAGTCAGGGCATGTCCTAATTTCTGTCTATCCTATTCCTCTCTGTTATCAATTAGAGACGCTCTCAGATTAGAGACTCCAGGGAGCCAAAGCTGTAGATATGAATGCTGGGATTATGTGATGAATCCTCAGTTTCTGCTCAGATACAGATGTCAGGGTAGTGCCACACGTGCTGAATGTAATGCCTGTGTTGGGAATGTGCAGATGTGTTGGGATTTTCTGTTCATTGTACAGAGCTTGTTCTTTCATATGTTATGATAATCTATTGAACTCTCTTATGATTCATTTAAATATCAAATTCAGGTAGAAAAACACTCTTTGTCTTTACACAATTCTTTTGGTGATTAAATAAGATAAAAGACAGAAAAGGAGACAACTGTTGATATACAAAGAGAAAATAGAGCTGTAATCACATTTGGATAACATAGGTAAGGTAATAAAAATACATTTTTTTAATAAAAGTTGTAAAAGGCCATTTTGGCAAATTTGTAGCCATGTAGTACAGTACAAAATCTAATGATATTGGGAAAGGGTTGGAAGATAAGGTTTAGCCAAGAACTAAATTAATCAACATTTTAAACCATAAATAAAATCGGACAACATCATAATTGTTGCTTCAAAATCAAATCATGCCAAAAAGGCTGGTCTGGTTAATGCACATGCACCTTTTAGAGCAAAAGTACAGCTGATGTCACTAATATAAAGGTGATTGGCTCTTTTAGGTAAAAGGTAGGGTTGTTATTCTTACAGCCACCATTTTGAGGGCTGCAATCCAAGTCTCTCGAGCTATGAGAAAGCAACCTCAAAGCAATAAAATGTATAGTGTCTATGGTAATATTTCTTGTGAAACTCTACAGGGCATAAATAAAATACTTCTCTGAAAAATCAGAGCTATTAAAGAGATCTTATTTTTGATTAGTCTTCCCAATGGCTGTGGTTGTTATTCACACATGCTGTTTACAGTAGCAGCTGTGCAGATTACACCTGGCACTGACCTGACCAGCTGTCCTGTATTTATATTAAGGGAGATAAACATTAGAGCTACATAATTCTGACTGAAGTGTGTATCCATTTAGCGAAATCCATTGTTCTTATATTTTACATCCTCTTTTCTGCCAATTAATACCCATTTATAGCCATCATAGGACATCTGAACATTTACATGTTACTTAGAATATGTTAAGCCATTCCTAAAAACTACTGCTTCCTAATATCAACTCAGCACCCTCGAACACACTCCAAGGACATTTTACTTCCACCACAGACAGCAGATGCTCCAACACAAGCAGGCCATGGCAAAACCTCATCATGTGGCAGAACTGCACTGAAGCCGAAGTGAGAGAAAAAGCAGCTGTGCACATGCTGTCAGCTGCCTGTGGGGAGCTGTGTGGAGGGCGTATGGTGTCACAGAAGTGGCCCACCTGATGTATCTCATTCTTTGCTCCACATATTGAGGCATCTTCATTGTCTTATTTACCGGTAGCTTTCATTGATGCTTATAAAATGGGCTACAGATCCGAGCTGTGACCATCAGTTTATACTGAGTCTGGTCTGCAGGTCTGACAGTCCTAGCACACTTGGTGCCCTAGGCAAGATAAGACATGATCAAAGGATCAAAAATATAATAAAGTAATACTGCCACAACTTTGTAATTATATACATCTAAGACATGTTAGTATAGCAGTACAGCTTTGGATTAGCAAGCCAAATTGCAAGTAAATTTCATAGTCAGTGAAACAATGCAATGCATTGTATTGGAATGCATTTTATTATATGGAAAAGAGCAGCTTTGACATTTTTCTATTGAGTTCCACTGTAGAAAGTCAAATGAGGTTTGATTGACATGAGGGTGGGTGATAAGGAACATTTTTTTCATGAAAAACTCACTTGGCCTCAGTTTGAAACGGGGTGATGCTTTTCACAGACATAATAATTTATTAAGACGAAAACAAAATGCAAAAAAGAAAGCAAAGCAAAATAATAGTAATAATAATATAGAGAACTTGTAGCTGAAATGAGAAGGTCCATATAGTGTCTGTGCAATCAAAGCATAAATGTTTTTGTTAATCTAAGCTGTCAGGGCATGAAATGTGTTAACAGATCACCGGATGAGTTGATTCTAAATTGCATGTAGCATTTGGCTGAGTGTGCTGTCATCTGATTTTACTGCCTGGCTTGGAAATGTGCTTGGGTCACCAGATGTCCTGTGTCTCTCTCAGATGTCACGTTAAGCATGATGTGTCTTTTTTTCTCTACTGTACAGTCATGCATATACACACAACAGAAGGCCCTCTCTAAATATCTTGCATTAGAGGTGACACTCCTCTTAAGATAATCATATGCATGACATGATAGATAATAAACCAAAACATGCTAAAGTCTGAATGATAGCTATGCAGGCTTATTGCATTGTTACATTTCAAAATATGTCAGAACTGAATTCCTAACAAAATGCAAGTATCTATTGTACTCTTAGTATTGCCACAAGGGGTAGTATGATGGTCATTAGCATAACCTCTACCTATTCTCATTTTCAGGTCAACTACTGTTGGAGTGCTAGTTTAAGGAGACTTTTATTGACCTTAATTGTAGTTAGTTTGCTACCTGAATAAAACTGAAAAACACTTCTATTCTGAATAGAAAACATGGTAGCTGTAACATAAGAGCATGTCTTGAAGGACCTGAAGTGTTAATACTATAGGCAGTCATTTATATAATACATTCATTAGGGCCCAAGCACTGAAACTAAAAAGTGGAAGGTGATGCTACATTACAAAATTTGTGGAAATTGGACAAACGCTGTAGGAGAAGCAGAAAAGGTTTTTCTGCTCTGAATTAAAAAAAAATATATATATAGATCATTTTTGTTTCTAGCACCTACGGTGCAGAAGTTATGAGCATACAAGTGAAAATTTAAACTGTTGGTGGCGCTAGAAGGTTTGAGATAGAGACATTTCAGACTGTCCTGTATCTGTGTGCCAAACTTTCCTATGTACCGTTCAATGGGCTGCCATGGACCTCAAGAGCAGAAGAAGAAGCCTTGAAACCTATGGGCTTGACCCTTAATAATATAAAAACTAACAAATACAATACAGCCTTTTGCACATGTATGTGTTTGCATTAGCATTGTTTTTATGTTTGTGGTGTTGTACGGTTGCAGCATTTAGAAATGTCATAAAATGTTTCTGCAGCTGTCTGCATGTTCACTGTACTGTTCTACATGGAACAGTATGTTTTAGAGCACATAAAAGATAAAAAAACCTCAGGCTGCGTGAATCACCTTAATCAAGTGCAGGTCTCTGGCGAAGACATTCAAAGGTTAAGAAAGGGGGTCATGTCAACCCACAGCAGTCAAAAATAACTTTCTAACCTCATGTCTGATCTCATCTAATTTAATGAAGAACCTCTTCTCTTGCACTGTGCCAGAACCTAAATTTGACATGTCACGTAGACCCACAGCCTCATCCGCACTGTTCTTGTTTCTGCAAATCTCTGGTTGGATGTAGTGTGTAATTGGATACAGATGTTACAATGGCCACTCTTGCCAGACTGTTGTTTTAGACTAGGCAATCCACTTTCACTACATACCTGCCTGACCTCCCTTTGAAACGCTACCAAAATTACATGCCTTTGTAGCTTTTTATGGGATTTTCTGATGTGGAATGACCAAAACAGAAAGGTGAAGTCATTTTTGAAGGGGGGCCACACTAGGTATAATTAAAGGTCTACTCCTCTTCCACTGTCTAATAATTACAGTTAATACAGTTAATACAGCTAATTAGTGTTAGTATAAATTAAGCTAGTTATATTTTAGCTAGTTATGAAAATATGTAAGCTGTTGCACTAATTATGTGCCAGATAAATACTGCTGTTATAATTGAAATAACTTACGATATATAATCTAATTATTATGAAATAAAAAATGTGTAAGCCATGGCTATGCACTCATGTTTTGTGATTTATGACTGGTGAAACCCAGCAGGGGTTGCTGTCATGGAAATGACATCCCTCTCCAAACATCACCACCTCACGTTACTCACCACAATGAGTGACACTGTTGTGTAATTACAGTAATAACATTAACTCCTGCCAAGGTGCCTTAAAACATTCAAGTGTATGTATGTATGTATGTGTCCCTTCACACTTCTGATGAACAATCTGATATCATCTCTAAATCAGACAGCCGAACAGTTATTACAACTCTGTGATAGCACCATGGCACCTCTAGGTTCTTGCCACTTCTTCATAGGGTGACTGAAAAAGTTGTCTGTGAGTATATAAACATCTGGGTATTCTGTATAATTGTTTATCCACCTAATCCTTAATATTAGTTTCTTTCTGTAGTTTAAAATAAAGGAATGTCTCATTTACACATGGACACTGACGTCTAAAAAATGGCAGCAAACATTTTGAAATGATGAAAGTGGGAAGTGAGTGAATGAGGGAGAGTTGGAGATGCAGGGGATTGTGGGGGATTTGATCTGTGTCCTGGTCATGGACTGTTTCCCCTCAGAGAGTTCATGGGGTCAGCATTTTTAACAGAGGCTTGTTGTGAGAGCACGAGGAGCAGCGTGGAAGCGAGAACACTGGCAATTCATCTCCACCCCAGTCAGACACAGTAAGGGGAGCCACGACTGAAACGATGTGTAAATAAGGATGTGTTGCAGATGGACTCCAGAGCTTTTCTGTAAGCCAGAGCTCCATACAGTATGTTGCCAAGTTTAAACTTGGCATGTTCTAAGGAAGACTCATGAAGAAACATGGCAACATATTATAATTTTATTTTTGCTTAGTACAAGTTCTGCAGCAAGTAATTAGGTTTCCTTGAAAAAGTAATATGATGGTAAATGTTAAGCTTCAGTCTAAGTGTTTTAGTTCCTAAACAATTTATTGGCCAGCTCTTTGAAAAATAACGCTTGTCAAAACCAATTTTTACTTGTATTTGGCACTTAATTTGTATTAATTTGGACAGCTGTCTGTTTTTATTTTTATTTAGTCACAATGAGTTTTTTTTAACTTCTTAGTAAGATGGGCAGTTGTAGCTGGAGGGCAGGCAGTGTATGGAACTACGGATTCAAACTGTGACCTGCTGTAATAAAGGTTCTCTGTGTGGACCAGTGGTTCCATGTCACACCTGCATGAACAGGTGAAAGACATGGCAGGACAGGATACTGAACCCTAGCAGTAAGAAAAAAAATAAAAGCTTCTCTGTTGTCACTAGACATTGTCTCTGACACTCATAATTAGCATTAGCATTAGCTAGAACCATTCTTCAGATGTGTGTGTAAATTTATAGTCAATACAAAATACTCACTGGTTCTTATGCACTGTTTTTGTTGTGTAACTGAATTTGTTTCATTTTCTATACCTCCTTCAGTGTAATTTTGCTTCTCTCCCCTCTGTGGTCCCCCTCATTTCTGCAGCATGTCACATGCTATGTAAAGTGACAGTTCTTATCCCCAGGCATGCTGAGGGAACTGACCTCCTAAACTATTAAAACATATGCTTTTGACTCACTGACTCTCACTCTGCTTTCTCGACGCACCTACAACATAGAGCATTTGCTCTTTTTCCTTTTAATTTCTGCAGGAACAGAACTCTTTCAGTTTATCAATAATGCTTAACAGTGAATTCTGCTGAATTAGACCAGTAGACCTGTCTGATCTGTGCTCTGTTCCAGCCTAAAGCAGGCTACTGAACAGCTGACAGCTGCAAACAGAGCAACAAACAAAGGCTGTGTGGAATATAATACAAGATGCTGGTATTGGCTATGAATAATAACAACTATATTAATAAATGTTCACCATTGCTGCTGAGTACTGCTCCAGAACACAACTTTGAGGATCCAAAAGCAGACTTTATTAAATACAATGCAAGGTCATAATCCAGAACCAGGCACAAAAACACAGTCAGTGGTAATTAGTCCAAGAATGAAACAAGGTCCAAGGGCAAAACAAAGAGTAATCCAGAAAACACATGCAATGGTCAAAACACAGGGAAACAGGGACACAGAGAGAACGCTCAGAGTTGCTGTTACAACTTCGCACTGAATAAATAAACACATGGTATAATTAGACAAAAGCAACAAGACATAGGTGAACACGATTATGATAATGACACACAATGTGTTCTAGGAAATGGAATTCATAGTAAATTACAGAACAGGCACCTAAATTACAGTAAATCATCAGTCTTCCACAGTCTTCCGTGTTTTGTACAAACAGCAGACATAGAGGTTCCAGAGGTTTGGCCTGGGGTGTGAGGTTGTGCCCTGCCCCTGAGATAAAAGGTCCTTCCTTAGGTGAATTCAGCAGGGAGGAGCTGTTAAAAGAAGCATCACCCCCGAGAACCAAGTCTGATTGGGCCAGAAACGGGCCACCATCAAGACTTGCTACTCTGTGCAAGATCTGTGCAATCAGGCTCACTGGAAAAATGTGTGTTTAGCCATGCGCTAAAGTGTTTGTGCCAAAGGGAGCTTCGGTCAGAGCATACCAAAATGGACAATGGGTTGATTCCCGAGAGGTGCAGAGATTTACCTGTGCCACTTTGAATCGGTCCTATAAAAAAAAACAATCCAGACAATCTAACAGGCAGACAGTTGGCCATCTGGCAGTTTTTGAGCATTGACTGACGATATTTCAATATGTTCCCCACACCTTTAGCTGAAGTTTGTCCCTGTCACCTTTCTTCAGCTAAGTGAGGGAATGATTCTGATTGGCTGTTCGACTTAGTGAACCAGTGAACATGAAGAAAAATGGACATGACAGAGCAACCCAATGATGAAGTCAAGAGGGAACACATAGAACTCTCCTCTCATTTTTTGCATTTCTCATTCCAATACGCATATAAATATATGGTTGTCTTGAATGAGGCAAGTGTATACGTGGTGAGCGAGGTTTGTGTAAAACTGGCAAACAAATACTTATTTTAAACTAATGCTTAGTTTGTTTTGCTCCTCTGGTTTCTCCTTTTGAGTAATGAATACAGATTACTGCCACAGACTGTTACCAAAAGTTATTTCCTCTTACGTGCAGAATGCACATGCTACTTGGCCATTGGGTGCCGACCATTGGCTTGATGTGGCTGTGAGTTTTGACTCAGGCGCAGCTGACGTGAGCCAACCCCACAGTCTGCTTTCATTAGTGCTAGTTTGTTGGCATTGGTTTGGTGTATTCTGGGCTTTACATGTCTGTCTGGTAAAACATCAACAATTGTTGTGAGAGTTTGGTTTAATGACCTTGAAAAAGGCACATCTAAGCAGTACATCATTCACTAATATATACAGTCTGGTACAAAAAAACTTATACACTGTCAATACACTGTTGATACACTGTCAAGTCAGTACCCAGCTAGGTAGGCAGCTAACTTATTGCATGTCTGACAGGGTCACTAGCTTTGCAAAAACAAATATTGAGACACTGTGACACTGAAAATTTATCATGCGATCATGTATTATATACACTTCTTGTTAATGAAGTAATGCAGCAACGGGCATGACATTATAGCGTTTGTGACAATGAACAAAGCTATCACATTTTACCTGTCACAAAAAGTAGCTTCTTATTGGAAACTTTTCAAAAGAACTGCCTTCTTTTCCTCTTTGTGTTTTCCAACATTTCTAAATGAGGCGACTTGGTCACGCACAGCTGCAGTGTTTTGGTTCAGTGGCTCAGTTAAACAGTCTTAAACTTTGGAATTCAGTTGAAGTGGAGATGGATATATCACCATGTTGCAACAAAAAGTGGTAACCAGCTTGTTTCACCTCATAAATACTGTTATTCTCAAAGCATGTTGTCTGTTAAGGGAAAGTCTACAACTAGAGAAGGAATGGACAATGGACTCTTGTATTTATACATGCCATTACCAGTGTGATGAAGGAACCACTATTTGGATCTTTCAGATTATAATAAATGGGAGAATTTGTAATGGTAAATATTGTGACTATAAGATTGTAAGCCGTGTTTTTCAGTTGAATCTTTTGTTAAAGGTATCAAATTGCTTTGACTGTTGTGTTCACTCTTGATTGACTATAGACATATCTGTCCAGGGGGGCATTGCCTATAAGGCTGCTGGGTGAGCTTTTATTAAAAACGACTTTGACCAATCAAAAATAAAGTTTTTGACTTTAACGAACTACCAATCTGGGGTCAAGTGCAATGTGAAAAACCCTACAGTGGTATATATCCCTGTTTAAATGTTTATAGTAAGTTAAGACAAAGTGATTTACTATTATAAGGCAGTATTATAAGTGCTATAAGTATTCCTCACAGTACGCATATGCAGTAGCCTGTAATCCTAAATTCTAGTTATTCTTAGTCAGAATTTTATAAAGGTATTTTGTTACATTGACAGGTATGATGATTTTGATGCACTGACAGCAGCAGTAAGACTGTGCATGATGTACCATCACAACAGTGATAATGTGGGCATGGCTGGATGAAGGTTAAATGGTAGCTAAAGTTAGAGCCCTCATTGGGTGATTATAACAAATATATTTATAATATTTATTATAATATTTTATTATAATAAATATATTTATATATTGTGGTGCCTTAAAAAATAAATGTACTGACATTTTGTTGTCTTGGAAATATATTTGCAAGCATTTGTGCATTCAATAGTGTGGTGAGAGCATTTTATTGTCCTTTAATTTCTCTTTTAATTAACCAATTTCACTAACCCCCTCCTACTCCACCTTTCTTTTTGCCCTAAGCATTGTTTTCTCCCCACACTTATGAGGGAGTTTATGTCCATAAACCTTGATTGTTCTGTCCCTGCCTAATTGGTTAGACCTGTATTTTGTCACGGCTTAACAGCAGCATTGCTATGGTTCAAGATTTTCCCCTTTGGCAGTCTAAGGGCCTATTCTCACAAAACCAAAGCTGGAGTAATAATATTTAAACACTGAAGGCCATTAGCAAGACCTATGACTGGATGGGGGTGTAGACAGTCTTAACCTATTTTTGTTTTGCCCTGTGGCCTTATTAGAAAGATGAAAGGAAAAGTTAAAAACAGAGACCCCATTTTTGCAAATTTGTTAACTAAACTTATCTCACACGACAAATTAAAAAAAAAAGTATTGACTTACAATTATTTCTATATAGCCCACAAAACATTTTTAAATATATTTTTATATTATTAAAATAGAGTTAAGCATGTGCAAAACAGCATATTTCACAAATCGGGTTATCAGAACAGCTCAACTAATTCTTAAAAAAAATCTATATAACTATTTTATAACGTGTGTTTCTGAAAGATCATTTGAAGCGTACTTGACCAATGAAACTTCAAATTTTTGAAATACATGACCAATGACACCAACATCAACTGATGGACTTTAGTTTTTGCTATTCATAGACTATTGTTGTAAACTATCATTACTTGGTTAATTTAAAAATAATAGGATTTAGTAAACCTGATGCGAGCTCTATATAATGCAGTAATGCTCTATAAGTAATGCAGAGTGATCAATACAGTATAACCATGGGTATGGTATGTAGAGGCCTGGGCCCTGCGACTGATGTGGCTCAGTGATTGAGTGGCCTGAGGGGCCAAATGCTAAATTTGTAGTATAGTCATCCATTATAGACCTGACCCAATGTTTTCCTAAAGTCTGTACGCCTAGAAGTCTTTGATGAAGACCTTCCACTGACATTGAGATGGCTTCTGCTTGGATATACAGCCAGCTGTGTGTCAAGGGTCATTCAGAAAGTGATTGTGACCCTCTTGTGGACCCCACGTCACCTCTGTTGCTGTAATTAATGCCTTGCGTTTCTGTGGACTTTGATTAACAACTTTCCTCTCTCTGTTTCTGTGCTGGAGAAACGTAATAGTTGTGGGTTAGACCAAAAATACTTTATAGACTTTGAAAATACCACTTGCACTCCCAAAATTAAATAACAGATCTCAGAAAGCTACTAATACATAATTGATGTATTGATGTTTTAGATAGTTTTCATAATGTACTCTAAAACTAGAGGTTTAGAGAGGAAAATCGTGATGTTGTAGCCCTTAATATTGAAGCAGATGTATTGGAATATAATTCAGAAATCTGTAGCCTGCAAAGGAGGAGGAAAAATCACTTGTGTAACTAATGATCTCTTTTCCCATGGCCAGCTTTACAAGCTAAAGTCCATAATAATAGAGCACTGGGAATTTATGGATTGTATAGTTAATTAACTCATGATATGAAAGGAAATAGAAAACATCAAGAAATATTGCAGAAAGGAAGAGAGAAAGAGAGAGAGACAGAGAGAAAGAAAAAGAGAATGAATAAATGCAAAATACCAAATACAATTCTAAACTCTAAAAATTTGTATCCCAGAATTCCCCATTTTCCCAGAGCTCTAAATACTCCTAATATTTGGAGCTAATTTCAGTCAGACAAGATCTAAAACAACACAAAAAACTGTGCAGCCTCTTTTTTTATTGATTTTATTATAAATACTACTATTCCTTACAACTCTTGGTGGTTACATGCCAACATACATCACAGACAATAAAACAAACGAATAAGACAACAAAACAAAAGATATATGTGTAAGAACATTACAGCAACTGTGATGCACAAATACAATCAGCAAATTAACCCATCAACTTAATAAATGACTCTTGCATATTAAAAAAAACATGTTCTTTATTTTCCTTGGTGAAGCGTACAGCCTCTGAAAGTACCACAGACAGACAAAGTTCAGTTCTGTAATGTTGTATAATAATTTAACTTTTACTGCTTGTACCGCAGTTGTAATTGAAAGTGCACAATCAATAACATATTTACATGTAACGTGACCCTATGTGACCAGCACAGTATTCAATTAGTGCTCTTAATATCTTTATGAGAAAAAGGTGGGTTTGGGCAAGGGCTGCTCTGTGATTGGTCAGGCACACGTGATTCAGTCCACAGATCAAAAGAGGCCACTTGATGAATGACTGAACAGAGGAGGGAGAGATTTAATGTTCCCTGCTTTGAATCCTTGATCAAGGTCATTCTCAGTTCATTAATTTTGGCTGGAAAGGACCTGCCCTCACTTTGTAATGCCAGACACACGCACACTTAAACTGAGCAAACAAGTCATGCACAGTTTTGTAAAACACTTTTTAACTAGGATAGGTAATTGTACCTTTTGTGCTTACAAAATGTAACCACACCAAGAGTACACACATAAAAAGGTTAACACTGTATTGTTAACCCAATCAGTTTAATTTAAAATAAAACGTATAACATGTCTTTTTCTCATTGATTGTTTTGCCCACTTATTAATGCCAGACACACAAAAGAATATCTGTTTTATGATGTGGTTTAAAGAAGACATATTTGTCATGATTTTGTTTTCATAATTTTGTTAAGGTTCTTGCATTTGCCTATTAAATTATCTCATTACCTCAAATATTAATGGCAAACCTATCTTTTAAAATGTGAACATTATACTATTTTCTAATGCTAGAAGTGAAAAACAATTGGTATAACCATCCTTTTGTTGGCTTTGTCTTATTTTGCTCTGTAGTTCAATAGTATGTTCTTTGCGCAGGGGGTTGGCCATTGCTAAACCTGTCCCATTTTTAATTTCATACGAGCAAAACTCCTAATAGTTTCACAGGTAATCACGAGTTCTTCTTACATGTGACTAACCGGCATTTACACCAACAGGGAATCAACTTTAATTTGAGTTGCCACTGTTTTCATGGTCCCTGGATTTAGAGCAGGAGAGAAAGTATGTGTAGATACTTATCCTTAGAGCTTGTACTTGGCTGTGGTATCTTTGATTGTCTAAGGGTGTGTGTGTGTCTGTGTTTATGCTTTTCATGACTGCTAAACACCCCCTGCTGTGGTACCTGCTGTGCAGGGCAACTAGATCCAGTCTCTAATGCACATTAAGTTGTTCCTTCTGAACTTGACATTTCTCTTAGTGTGCTCTCAGCCCCAGGCTATTGGCCTGCATAGTAGCAGGCTATGTTTTTCATTTGATGCTCTGTGCATATAGAGACCCCAAACAGGGGGTAAAGGGCAAGTTTATAGGGCTGGCGGCAAACATCTTGTGTCTAGTTTATGGGTTTGGCAGGGACAGCTGGTGACGCAAAGGCCTTGTAGCTCATTACAGAAGGAGCCTGGTGCTTGTCTCTATAATCAAGGCAGGACTGCCCGGTTCTGTGCCTGCACTGCAAATACAGAGTGACTCTGGCTATGACTACACTGAGGTTCCCAGCCTTTCTTAAAACCTCATATATGTTTTTAATAATACCAGCCTGTGAAAGCCTCCATATCCTTTATCAAAGAATCCTGGAGGGGGTCTGTGAGATAGAGACTGAAAAAGAGTTCTTAACAGACCAGATCTGTGCAGAATCTGCATGCATGCTACACTTAAATGCCTTTGATGATGGAGTGCAGCAACCATTATATTTTAAATTACATCATATTCAAGGACTTTTTCACTTTCTGAACTAAGTTACTGCTAGTAAATGGAGACTATGGGGCAGTTTCCCAGACAGGTCCCAGACTAGGGGACCTAAGTCTAGTCCCAGACGAAAATGAATGTTTGAGCTGTTTTAACTGAAAACAGCTTGCACTGACATATATTAAAATGTGATTGTTTTGTCTCAAGATGTACACCGGTATGAAATGTACATTTCATAATGATTTCTTAAAATTCTGATTGATTCTGATTGAACAAATTTCTGATTTTGTTTTTTACTAATTTTACAGAAGCAAGACCATCATAGAGATGAAAGCCAAAATATTAAATGCCAAAAAAAAGATGAATAGTAATTTCCAGAATCATTATTTTATTTTTACACAGAGATTGGTAAATCTTTTAGTAAAATCTGTTTTCTTATTAGCAATACTTGTTCCATTATATGCCTTACAAAGCACTTACAAAGGCCGGTATCTATATGCTAATAATGATATATTAGCCCTCTCTAAAACACATCGACTCTGCTTGTTCATCTTACTATTTTTTTACCCCAGTGGTTAGAAAGAGCTACTCTCTAAACTTTACTTTTCTCAACACAGTGTCAGTTTTTGTTACCATTTCCTGACAGACACTGGCTTGAATTTTGTTTTACAGAGAGTTGAAGTTTCCACCCTGAAATATAGGCAAATCAAATTTAAAATATGGTCCATTAAATTTCTGCTCAGTTTGAAACGATTGTATGGTTGTTCATGACAGGCATAGTTAAGCCTGTGTATTTTGTGATTGTGTATAATATGTGAAACATAGAAGTAAACACAAGTTAGGTCTGTGGCACTAGGGTAAATCTGATAAAAGTGGAGAATTTCTTCTAAAATGCCTCATTATGGAAAACTTGGCTGGGAAGCTTTCCATATCTACACAATTATGAAATATATGGCCAAAAGTATTTATATATGTGTAGCTTTGAGTAGAAGTTTTCAGCTCAGACAGTCAATAAATTCTGAAAGTGATTTTAAATGCATTCATTGTGTCTGTTGTTAAATGTCATTTGGCTTAAACATGGCAGAAAAAGGAACAAATGAGGTAATATAGCCCTGCTCCCACCTTTGTAGCACCTTTGGGCAAGACCTCATATTTGAGGAGAGGGAGCCAGCATTCCTCTGCTGGACCTCAGTGCTCAATAGTAGCACTGATAAAATGTCACGGGTGTAATGAAAAATATTCACAATTATTTTTTAAATGAAACATATTTTAAGAAATATCACATAAGCGTGACATACAGAATAACATTTTAAGCAAGGTAATATTAATATTAATATTACAATGTAATCTAATAAATCACAATTATGTTTTTTGTGATATGCAAACAGGGGTTAAAACATAAGGGCTTTTGTTTTGTTAAATGAAGTCTGATAAGCCCTAAGGATAACCTAAATAGCAGGGTTTTCTCTTTGTGCATGTATGAATCTTAAAACAAAAGCAGGAAAAGAAAACTAGGTCATGGCAAGTTAGTTACTAGAGTGTTCTGGACAGTTTTTAAGTTTTACTGTAGTTGCTTACAGGTACAAGTCAAAAGAGCTGAATCCCATGTAAATTTTCATAGAAAATAAATTGTACACCTTTCTTTAACATGTCATGCAATTTGAGGTATAATTTATGTCTAAAGCACCATTGTGGGATAACGTAAATACTTAAAAAAGTTACATACTTTTGATGAAATTCTTAACTCTAAGCACAGACCAATAGTAATAGTGATTCTTGCCCTAGCAAGCACTGATGGAAAGTTCTTCTCTAAATGCCATGTGAATGAGCTCCAGGCTCCAGACAGCAGGGCTGAGAGGTTACTGCTCCTAGATTCGGACCACCATGCACTCAGTCACTCAGTCTACACCGGAGGAGCAGAAGTCTGCCCTGAAGCCAAACCTCTTTGTGTTTACTGCCTCTTTGGAACTATCCTCCAACTTTATGCCTTTCATTTCCTCTCTTTTATTTCCTAAACAACACACTGTTGTTTATTTGTGCACAGTCAATCTGACCAGAATCAGTGAAACTACAGGATTTAGCCACAGCAACAGCATCTCCACAAATAAAGGCAGATAGCTTATAAGAGTGTAAACACCACACTGGATATGCTATACTGATAGAGAGTGATGGAAGCTCGTAATCTAAATATTTTACTCCTGTGTGCATTGTGGTGAGCTTTGAGGTCTGCCAGGAAAGCACTTTAAAAGGATATTGCTCGTTTTGCTTGTCTGGCTCAGGCATGAATAGGACTGATATTGAGGACAGTGTGCAGTGGAGAAATTGTACGCTCAGGAGTTTTATTGGCTATCTGCAGGGCCAGATGGAATCTGTGGACTTTATTGCTATTTCTGGGCTGATTTTTTTGAAATAAAAAAAACAAGTTGCGCATGTGTTAAAAAGAGCTGAGTGTATTCAATTTAATTAGCATTACATTGTAATAGAGTTTTAATTCATTCAGTAGACACAAAAAAAAAACCTTTAACTGAGCTTATAGTCCCTATTACTATTTCATCCCATTCTATTATGCTTTGTCCCCTAAAGTCCCCAAAAGTTCATCCATTGACAAAAGGAGCCTACAGAGAAGCATTGCGATTTATTGATGCTATAGAGAGACTGTTATTCGACTCCTGAATGAGCCAAATTAGTACTTAGTAAAGCAAAAAAATGTTCACATGAAGAAATTAAATCTAATTAGATTTTGTATATCAATTAGATTTTGTTTAAAATCTAGCAAGAGAGGAGATGTAACAGGTGAGTAGCAGATCCAACTTGATAAGCTTGGGAATCAGGAACAAGAGTTAAATCCAACTAGCGGATAGCCGTAGTGGCGCGATATAGAGTCCATGCTCAAGGCGAGACCAGATGGTGACTGATTGTGAGGTGTGTGCATTTATAGTGAGGTGCAGGTGGGAATAATTAATAATCAGGGAAGAGTGAGCATTGAGGTGGAGCGGTGAGGGAGCATGGCTCTTCCGTGACACTACTCACAAACGTGCACAGGGTGTGAATACTTGTCAATGACCGGCGCTGCATTCAGCAGAAGTCTGCTGAGTTTTCTGTGGATGTCTGTGGGATCTGCTATTTCAAATATTTCAGTAAAATCCAAGAGCTTGACATTCAAGGAGTTATTTACACCACTGACTTTGAGCACCCTGGAGTTGGAGATGAGCAGATAAAGCAAGTTATTCTTTCATTTTCTCAGCTAGTGATGTTTTCTCAAAAACTCCCATCTTCCATTGGTTGAACAAACAAATGCAGTAGTCACCCCTTACTCACAACATTGGTAGAGGAATCATTGCTCATTACTATTCTTGATGTAGCAGGAAAGAAGAGAGAGCACAGGTAGTGATGCTCTGGTTCTGGCCTCGCCTATAGTCCTCAGCTTTAATCTGGGAGGGCTTAGTCTATGTCCACACCCCATGTCATGCCCTGCGCCTCCAGGGCCAACAGCCGGGCCTGCTCTGCTCCATGATCTAGGCCACAGCACATGTCTGCCTCTGCTCCATGATCAATGTCCACCTCTGCTTCATGGTTCAGGTTCACCTCTCTTTCACGGTCCAGGTACACCTCAGTTCCATGATCCAGGCTAGTCAACATCTATCTCTGCTCTACAGGCCTGCCGCTTTGCCATGCTGTAGACCCTATACCGCTGCTTTGGCCTGGCCCTCCATCCCTGCCCCATGTCCACATTTCCTAAACCATCCTCCTGGACCCTGTATGTTTCGTTGTGGTTGGGAGCTGCCCTTTGAGGCAGGAGAAATATGTAACATCTGTTTTCTGTTTATCTGTTTGTTATGTCATGTCAACAAGCCAATCTTTTTCTGTCCTTGTTTCCTTTTTCCATGTATTTGGATACATTTTTTGCATTTTTTACTTTTTGAAAATATTAATAATGTTATTAACAACATAAAAATGAATCATTTTCTTTAAAGAACCTTCTTTTAAGAATTGTCTTTGAATTACCACAAGTCTTCATGCTTGTTTTTCCAGGTACCATTGTATAACAGATAATATGTATCCCTACAATGCTCAATATCTCATTCAGTTAGGGTTAATAACTGCTTAGAAAGTCTAACTTAATTCTACTTAAGTCTTACTACACATTGTTTTATATTATTTTACATTTAGGCATTTAGCAGATGCTTTTATCCAAAGCGACTTACAATGTGAGGAGAACATAGAAGTGAACAATCAAAAACGACAATAAACATCAGCCATACATAGATACAATTTTACCAGATTATCCCAATTTTTTATTTTGAACTGATTTTGAAAGTATGAAAAACAACAGATTACAGAAATTATTGTTATGTGCAACATTAAATATTATTTACAAAATCTTACTTTAATTTCCACATTAATGGCAATTTCTTTTTATTTTATGAAACAGCTTATCAAAAGACCAGTTTATTTGCATATAATGAATAGTTGGCATCTTGACTGCATCTTTATGTTCACTGGGAGACATTATACAGCTACTGTACATTGTCAGACAGCTGAGGAGGACAGTGGATATATAAGGTATAGTGTGGCTTTTTCTTAGTATTAGTTTTATCTGTACTCTTCCTCTTGAAATACTTGACTGGACTGGGACATCTTCTCCCCTGTCTAACCACTTGACAGCTTCAACACCAGAAGCAACTTATCAAAGTGACTATGAGGGAAGAGCAACAGGGAGATTGTAGTTGGTCCTTTGTCTTCTAGCATTAGGCTAAGTCTGACAGTTGTTAAATACATCTTACCAAAGAGAATAATGTATGCAAACATGTGTAATATCCTTATTAAGATCCCATCACAGGTATTGTGCTTGATGCTTGACCCTAAACCATTTGACCTTAACATGCTCTTATATGTCAAAAGATGAAGGGAATTTTTATTTCATGGCCCCTTTAAAGGTGAGTACCTTCAATACATGAAGGTTTCACATTTATCAGAGGCAAAAGCGCTTATCTCTGAGACAAACAAAAATATCTAATAGTCCTTGGAAACCACCATCTATCCCACCCACAGTTACAATGAGTGTACTGTTTACAGAACAAGTAAGAAATGCTAAACAAATGCTTTTAAATGCTAAACAAACAGCTGAACAAGCAGAGTCCTCACAAGTTAATATAAGAGAGCTCCACAGCTCTTTAAAAAAAAATTCTGATTTTGACTGTAAATGACAACAAGGGCCCCAGTACAAGAAGAAGCACCAACAATGATAATCTGAGAAGACATTCAAAGCATCTGTAAGACTTAAATCTGTAAGGCTTCTGCATGCATACTGCAATGCTCTAATGAAAGATTGAAGCTGGAATTAGGCACTTGCTGATCTGACACACTTGCCGGCTTCAGTCAAAGACCAGTCTACAGAGCTCCTCTGAGGCTTCTGAGTAACTGTGAAATTCACCTTCTTCTGATGGGAGATGACTTGCCCTCCTTTTTCATTTACGCTAACATCAACCTACAAACACCGCCACTGCATGCACTCATATTCTGTCACACTCATATAGGTGATGGTCTGGACTCATTCCAGACATATGAATGAACTGACCTGAGGGTGTGCCATGGGGACTAGCAGCCACACTGGCTGCTAGTCAGCATGCTTATTAGCAGTACGAGACATTACTTTGGCTTCATGTGAGAACTTGTTGTCACACACACATTGCTTCACTCTGAGGATTTACAAGAGCCCAAAGCCTCATAAACCCCCTTACCCCACTTCTTACACCACTCTATACAGTTTAAAAAAATAATTGAATTAATTAATTTTTACCTGAATGGACTACTGGCATGACACAATGCAGTCAAGCTGTTTCATTTATTGTAATATTATAATATTTTTGTTTTAATATATTTTGTTTTAATATATATAATATATTTGTATTAAACCAGTTAATGAAAACATATTGAAAAGTGAAAGTGTTTAAATGAAAACCGAGGTATACAATGACGTGGAAATGTGCATTTTATTGAAAATTGGCCTGTCCAAGGTGCTGTAAAATGTTGGCACAGGGGAACCTTTACAAATAGAAGGGTGTAATATCACCTCATCCAATAGAATTAAATTATTAAATTAGACAGTAATTAGTCTTTTGAAAATCAAAAGACGAATTACTAATATTTCAAATACTAAGACTAATATTACAAAAACTACTACATAAGTAGTAGTTAAACTAAATTATAACTAAGTATAACTAAATTGCATCTGTTCCTGACACAGAAAAGCTAATTCATGCATTTATGGCCTCCAGACTGGACTGTTGTAATTCACTTCTAGGTAGCGGTTCAGCATCCTTAATAAACAAGCCACAGTTATTCCAAAATGCCACAGATGGAGTTCCTACCAGGTCCAGGAAATATGGGCATATAACCCCAAATTGTTATCTCTACATTAGTTACTCTTTATATTCTGTATTACTTACTACTACTGCTTACTTATAAAGCCTTAAACGGGTTAGCCCCTATACACTGAACTGACCTTTTCTTGCGGTAAAAGCTATGTGCAAACACTGGATTTCTGGTTGTACCCAAAATATGCATTTGGCTCCTAAACTCTGGAATAGAGCTCAGACACTCTCTCAAAGTTCAAATCTAGACACATCTAAAAACACATCTTTACCCAAGCATTCTTCTAATGCATCTCATCATCTCATCATCACCAATGATTATCTTCTTATGCTCTTAACTTTAAGAACAACAGCTACGCTAATTATTCTCTTTTTGTTTTGGGGATTAAATCTTGGGGTAGCTTCAGAATATGCATGCTCCAGTATGGATCCAGCATCTTAAGATGACTACAGATGATCCAACATATGTAGAGAGGACAACTCTTATCTAATTAACATTTGCAATTCTTAAATCATTACCAATAACAGTTTTCTGGCAATGTACATTCTCTTTTTTTACATTCCTGTCAGGCAGCTTTACAACAGTATGGATTGTAAAAAGTGCTATACAAATAAATTTAAATTTACTTGAATTGGAACATCAGGAGCAGAAAAAGAGATTGTCAACCCAGCAGGACCTGAGCACCTAGGGTTGAATTTAAGTTAAGCACAAACATCATTTAAAGATGCTCTTCCAGATAGTGCCTAAGATGATGCTACATTCCTTGATAAAATGGGTTTAAATGCCCATGGGTGACACTAAGTTTCGGGGCCCAGGGTAATAGCATTTGTAATCCAGTAAGATAAGCACTGTTCTATGACTGCATTACCTTGGTTGTGACCACCAAAACAGAACTGAGAAGTCTTACACCACTGGCTTGAGCAATGGACATAGATCATCAAGGCTATAATTGGACACACTAAGTGAAACAAAGCCAGGGGCAAAATCCAAACAGGCAGGGTTTACAGAAAAAGCCTGCAGATCCCCTACCCATTGAGCGATGCCAGAATCCCAATGGAGCTGAATGAGTTAGGCTGAACTACAGAGGACAGTAGGGCGACTCCTCAGAACCAAACAAATCCACTTCCGCTCAGACATTCCTCCTACCCTGACAGGATATCTGCTCCCAGATTTGCCTACTCTGGGGTGTACATCACTCTAATGGAGAGCAGCTTGGTCTCCATCCAGCAGCTTGGTCTTTGCTGTGCCAGCCTATACAAAAGGCAAAAACACAGCCCTCCCTGGTGATTTATATAAGAGACCACTGTGGTATTGTATGAACTACAATGTGTTGGCTGTAGAGATGTGGAAGGAAGTGCTTTAATCCCAGAATCTCTGCTCACATTTCCAGGCAATTTATGTGCCTGGATTGATGAGGGCCCTCCCACAGATCATTAAGAACAACACACCAGCCCGTGAGATAGGTGTCCAATGTAAGAATCCTGCGATAGCATTTCACCCCTAGAGGGGGACCACATAGAAAAGGTACAGAGCCCTCGTTGCTCAGCCATGATTAACTGGCCAGAAGTTTCCACTCTGCCAAAAAAGGAGAGGTATCATCCTCTGTACCTGTCTGGTATCCTAAATCTAAGAACTAGCAGGAGATGGTTAGACAGGACAAAGAGAAGATGAGACAGATAAACTGTCAGGTGGTTTTGCCAGGAGGAGCTCCTTGAACACATCCAACTGCTTCTTAGCCCCACTTCTGTCAACAATGGAACTACTGACAGAAAGACCAGACAGACCCTGAGAAGCAATCGGGGCTTGCAACAGATGGTCTTATCCTTATCTTTGATGCCTGATAAGTTGAGCCACAGGTGCTTCTCCATTGCTACCAAAGGAGCCATAAAACAACTGATGGCACAGGCAGCCTGCTTGGTGGCTCAGCGAAACAATACACGAGAAATCACCTTAATCAGCTCCTCAAATGTGGCTGAAAAAAGAAGCTGCCTCAATACTGACCCCACAAGTGCAGCCTCCACTCAGCAGAAGTGGGAGTGACTCGGAAGGTTTAGCTGCCTGTCTCCCATCTGGGTTTAAGACAGCCAGGCAGGAGTGGAGCATCCTCAGTGGAAGCAGCTCACACTGAGGGTAGTCAGTTTTCTTGAGACACTCCCAAACAAAATAAACACATTTTCTTTTTTCCTAAACTTCTTAGAACTTCTTAGAACTTAGTTTTTTCTTTTGCACTAGCTACTTCTTAACACTAATATCTTCTTGTTTCCCTCATGCTAGTCCTGACTCATGACAAATGGGCTTCCTGAGGACAAGACCTTGACCTGCCTATAAATAGGCATAATTTTACATGTGTTTAGACTCAGGCCCCTGAAGAGGGTTCCCCATAGTGTCAAACCATGATGCAGCGTCGAAGGGGAAGAGGGGCTTGGAGTTAACAATTTATGTCATAAGAGTTCAGCTGACAAGAAGTGTTGGAAATGTCTGTTTAACACTAAGGCTCTTCGTTTCACCTCTCAGTGTCACACACACACACTTACTCTTTCTGTCTCTCATTTACTTGACAAAACTAGCACATGCTAATAGACACACACACAGAGTGCCTGCAGCGGTGCGTTGAATAGACATTACTTGCTCTCACAGGAGCTTGTGCACAGAGTGTGAGTAATCTGCCATGATGCACCATCTCAAGAGGTCCTGCATGTGTCCTTTATATTCAGACAACACAACCCATGTCTTTGCATCCCCCAGACACACAGACACACACATTTTAACATACACAGATGACAAAAGCATCACTTTCACACCACAAAATCTTGTTTAGAATGATTTAAAACATTACAGTACAAAGTGGTGCAAAGTTCAATTGTATCCAACTGATATAACTGAATAAACACAAAAACGCTTCAACATAAACTCAAGCTTTACTGCCCATTTCTGGTGTTAAAGTCAACATGTCGCGGTCAACATGATCCCATGTGTCTTGCATTGTAATTTAATTACTTGTTTTCCTTTCTTTTTATTAATTAAGGAAGATGCTTTCCATAGAGCCTATGTGCTGTATATATTTTCTGTTTTCTTTCATACAGAAGCTTCACACACAAGCTCTTTCACAGCGCAGAAACAAAGTTACAGTATATGCACATACACATAAGCCTTACTGCGTATTTTGACTGCTTTATTTCTCAATGACTGTCAAATGCAGGTATTTCAAACAGTCAATAAATTGAGTCTGAATAAATAGAGTCTTCAATAAATGGAGTTGCCGGATAAACAATCAGCTTAAATCTGAGCAGCAAAGGCTCTAAGCAAATCTATCAGCAGTGATTGGTAAGAGAAGGCAATGAGAGAGGTAACTAAAAGCCAAAAGTTCACCTCTCAGGATTTCCACTGCTTGGCACAGTCATTCTTTTTCAGTCCCTCTGTCCCCCCTCCCACCCATAAAGGAAATGAGTGTCATCTCTCAGAGATTTACTTTTTATGCGTGTAATATTGCTTCTCTTCCGCACACAAACAAGCACAAGAGAAGTTATCAAATGTTTGATATAATCTTCAAGCCAATGTTGTTAAATGTGTTTTGCTTGCTATCCACAGAAGAGGATGTAGAAGAAGCAGTTCAACTCGAGATCAGTCATACCCCTGGGGCTACTAATACATTATTATACAGGGCAAGATGGCTAAGTATTTAGGTCGAATGGAGAAGGTGGAGGTATGCCAAAACAACTGACAGCAGAGTAAACGGTTGTTTAGGTTTCCCTGCACTGTTTTTTTATTACCCCAGACTACCATGCAAATAGCATATATGAATATGGCACATAAATATGCAGTGAATATGGTTCAGTATCTTAAAATAAAATACCATAGTGTTCATTTCTGATACCATTATGTTATGATGGCCAGACTGTTTTGTTAGGTTTAGTACTTCAGTACCTTTGTCTTTGTAGTCTTTCTTGCTTACCTCTGACTGAACGACTGAAATCCCTCTAAAACAACTTACCTTTATAGCAAGTGTCAAACAAATTACCTCTTATTATAAAATGTTATTGGCTGCTGAAGGTCTAATCAGAGTCATGTGCCTTCAGTTCCCTTCAGCTGCATTCACACTGACCTTTGTATTTATAATGTGAATGTATTTTTTCTCAAGGATATGTGCTTGAACATTTATTAAAAGTCCCAATTGGCTTTTGAAAAACTCTAGCATTTCTCTTGGCCAATGTCAAATGTGTCCTAAAACAATCGCAACAATCACAAAACAATTTCTAACACTAAGCTAAAACTATGAGAGCATCAGGCTTGTTATATTGGTATTGGTTATATTAGTAGTTTAAAATGTCACACAATTAAAAGGTTAGAATCAATGAAATGAACAGTAAAATCCATGTCATGATCTCAGTCATGATCTCTTAATCCATTTAATGCCTATATGGATACAAATTTTGGTTATATATATCCCCAGCTGGTAAATAGATGCCACTCACTAACCTTAAAAGTAACATAATAAAGTTACATGTAGATTATACACACATTTATTGTTTATTCCGCTCTTCTTTTTTTATTATTATTAAGCAGTATATACTGTAGTATTTATATTACGTTCATATTGCTTTCTGTATATAAAATAACCTCTGTTTGATATATTCTTTTTTTTTACGAAAAATGTTTCAATTAAATAAGTCTGATGGTTTTACAAACATATCTCCATTACAGCCAGTTTAGATTTGACTTTTAATCTACTGAAAATGAGATTTTTGTCTTCTACCTGTAATCCCTCTCTCGTCCAACCCCATCTGTTTTGCCTACTCACAGACACCCCCACCCTAACTTTCCAGACACCCAAATGCTTTGACCCTCTGACCTATGAACTCCACTTGAACCTCCAGTTGTCAAGAGAAACCAACACAGAGAAGTTCATATGTAATTACATGTTTACTTGAGCAAGTGTCCGTGGTGCAATAAATTGGACTAATATGCCTGTATGACATGTTCATAGAGTGAAATGTGTCTTTTCTGCTTCAGGCTTAATGTACTTAAACAATGGTATCTTATACCAATCCCAGGCTGGAATGTGTTCCCAGGAGCAGCAACACATGGTGCATTAAGACAGAAGAATGACCCGTTTAACTACACTCCTAGTGTGTCAATTAAATTTACCCAAGAACAACCTCACTCATTGCTACAAGTGATCGGAAAAATGCGTGGGAATCATGGGCTAAGAGTTTCTCATAAACCTGAATCCTGCATCACAACCCGTTATAACTTAATAGCTAGTGTGTTGTACTAGTGTAATATTAGATTACTGCTAAAAAGTATATTTTTGTTGTCATCTTTAGAAATTCCTAAATACACAAATCTCTCTGACACATAAAAACATCAGTGTGATATCATTAGTATTTGTATGTATCCTTAAGTTTAGTTCTAGTATACATACATTTATTTATGTTTCTGTGGACATTGATACATATAATATTGGCATATTAACAGCATCTGAAACGTAAATCATCACTGTGAAGACAAAGTGGATAAGGATGATTTTCAATTATTTAAAACTTATTTAAAACCTTATTTTTAGGTTTATTTTTAGGTTGTTAGGTTTTAAAAATAATTGTATAAATAAAAAACAAATTATAATTAAAAAATAAGTGCCAATGGGACCAGATTCTGGCCCCTTTATGGCCCAATCAGACTTGGTCCTCGGGGCTGATGCTGCTTTCAAAAGCTCCTACCTGGTGCATTCCAATGAGCAAGGATCTTTTCTCTCAGGGGCAGGGTACAATCTGGCACAGCAGGTTAGCAGCTTCACATCTTGAGGTGGTGTCTTTTTGTGGACTGGTGTTTATCCCGGGTGGAAGACCCACAGACATGCCCTTTTGGATCCATGCCCAATTTCCTACATGTTGGAGAGACAATTGTCTTCCTCTACGTTGAAGGTGTATGTGGCTGCTTCTGCAGCACATCACGTTACACTGGATGGGAAATTCTTAGTAAGGCACGATCTGCTTACGGCCCATAGAAGTCCTCTTTTTGAGCTATAGGAGTGCACACTCAACTAGAGGGATAACCTCATCTTGGGCACTTGTCAAAAGCACCCCTCTAGCAGACATCTGTAGTGCTACGGGCTGGACCCTATATGCCCAGTATTTTTGACAAGCTCTTCTCAGGATCAATCCGGTTTCTTCTACCCTGTTGTCCTCTGGACACGCATTGAACCGGCAGGGTGTCAAGCCTGCTACAGCACCTTTCCCTTCTAGAGGTGATAACAAGTGCTCTTTTTATTCCAATCTATTAAACTCTGGATATTAGCACATAATCTGCCTGGAGCCTGTCAGATGGGTTTGGCAACTAGATCTGGCATTCGTGACTGCCCAGCTGGTTTGCTCGCTGACATATTGTCATATTCCATATTTAGTGATTCTGTGACTCTGTAAAAGTTTTATAATGCCATTCCTTCAGTAAGGTTAGCTTCTCACTTTCAGTATGGGTTATGAGCTGGGCATGTCTCGGCTCCTCAGCACAAACCTAAGTAAGTGGTGCAGAGAGTGGCCAGAGACTGGCAAGCAAATTCCACTCGCCAATTCCTATTGGCACTTAATTTTAAGGCCAATTCTCATTGCCATTTTATATAACGACAAAGCAATCTGTCTCCCCTAGTGTCACTACACTGACACAACATCTCGTTCCCTCCATCAGGGAATGGAGGTTACATACATAACCAAGATGTTTCGTACCATATTATTTTAATGTATTGTCAAATTTATAAACACAGAAGTTTAAAGCACAAATAGTTTTACCACTTACTTTGTTATTCTTCTTGATGTTTACCTATAGTGACTAAGGCATTAAGTCTCACACAGAAAATACCTTACTTCCGTGTTTTAAAATAAGGTGGACACCACACAGAAAACTATTGTATGCATAAAAAGGGCATTTTTAGAGCACAAAGTCATTTGGGCTACATTTGTGATGCTTTATGTCATTTTTTAAATTCATTATTTTTATTACATTTGTCTTCACATAATAGTGAGATCAGGGTGAACACACAGTACATATAACAGATGTCAGATGACTACGAGTATGACATCTTTTATTGGTTTTATTTGAACCAAAAACAATGCTCAGCATAAAATCCATGGGGTTTGACACGAATGTTGTTCAAGTTCCTGTTTCAAATTATATTAAAATGGTCATATTGTAAAAAATGCATTCACAACTCACCCCCACCCGCCCTGGATAAGTTTACCCAGCATGTTAAGCCACCTGCAGAAAACCCCAGTGAGTTTGAGGGGAAAATTCAACCCCAGGAGCCGGATCTGGATGTCTGGATGAAGTATTACAGGTGGAAAGAAACAAGCAGATGGGCCCAGGGACCCTTAAACACATCATCCCCACATTTCTACACTCTTCATTCTTTGTCTGTCCAGTGTAATCTGTGAAAACAGGAATTATCTGATGAAGTCTAGCAGATGAATTTTTTTTAATCTAAAATACCTATCAGTAGTTATAAATACAAAGATGCTATGTCTTTATTTGTTTTTTTAAATACACTTGGCTCAAACATCTGTGTCAGGACAAGGTTCACTTTAAAACAGTATTATGCCTCTGTTTTAAGTTATCCAATTTTCATAGCTTGTATTGTAAAGTGTAAAACCAGACATCATTGTATTGTAAAACCAGACATCATCATTCATTTCATGAAACACAGATGTTCAGCACTTTAGTATTCAGCTGATGTCCGAAGAACCCTACATAGAGTCAACCCACAGAAAGCTGCAGGTCCTGACAACATACCAGTGTGTGTACATAGGGAATGGACATCTATAACATCTCTGAGCCAATCCTGTGCTCCAAGGCCACTACTGTCATACCACTACCAATGAAGTCACCAGCATCAGCACTCAATGACTGATAGCAATCACTCCCATCATAATGAAGTGTTTTGAAAGGCTGGTCAAAGACCGCATTACATTTAGACTCCCAGCAGCACTCGATGCACTCCAGCTTGCATACAACCTTCACCACTCCACTGCGTTATAGCAGCAGCACTTTACCTGAAACTGGCGCATTTGGAGAACAAGAATAGTTATGTGTGTATACACTTTATTGACTTCCGCTTTGTACTTGGTGAGAAAACTTGGACCACTGGGCATCACCTCCCCATTGTGCAACTGAATATTGGACTTCCTCACTAACAGACCCCAGATAGTACAAGTTGGGAACAAAACCTCTGAGACTATCGTCTTGAACCCAGGTCCCCCATGGCTGTATCTTAAGCCTGCAGCGGTTCACTCTGATGCAGATACAACTCACTTCATTAAGTGGTGGGCCTCATCAGCAACAATGACGAATTGGCCTACAGAGAGGGTGTTAACCAGCTTGTCATCTGGTGTGACAACAACAACTAAATGTCAACAAGACTTAAGAGACCACTGTTGACTTCAGGAGGAAGTCAACAGTCTGTTCTTAACCAAATCAAAATTAATGGCAGTACTTTGGAGTCTGTGAGAAGCAAGAAGTTCTTGGGGTTGCACATCAGTAAGGACCTGTCATGGACCACTAATACCACCTCTTTGATTATGAAGGCTCAGCAGTGCTTGCATTTCCTGTGGAGGATGAGGTCAGCAAATCCCCCTCCTATCCTCAAAACTTTCTACAGGTACAACAGAGAGCTTTCTGACCAGCAGCCTCTCAGTCTGGTACAGCAGCTGCATGGCTGCAGACCAGAAGTCCCTTCAGAGAGTGGTGAGGACAGCAAAGAAAATAATCAGGACCTCCCATCCAGACAGAGCCACCAGAATAATTAGTGTCTCCACCTGCTAGGCCCATGAACTGCTCAATCTTCTGCCTTCTAGCAAATGCTAACATAGCAGTGCAAGACTAGCGTGCAGTCAGAATACTCAACTCACATTAATTATACACAGATATGCTGGCTGTTGGACTGCGGATACATACCCACAGACTAACTGAATCACATATGCCTTATTCTTTTTTTAAAGCAATAATTCTGTGACTTCACAACTGAACACTTTTTCACCATCCACTGGTGCCTGTTTACATTGATTTTACACACTCGCAGCTTAAAGTATGTACAATACACCCACTATGTGCAATACACCCACTGTGGAATATTTTATTTGTTTTGTGTAGTTTTTGTATAGATCTTACATATCTTTTGTATATATTTAGCTTGGATTGTCTAACATGCTGATATGTTGTTTTGTCTATCTTTGGTGTATTTATGTCCGCCTGTTGTTGTCCTGCTCATACCAGCTTTATGCTGTTGTCTTACTTGTGTCTGTACTTAGCTTAAAAATGCAACCTCGTCCTGCTGTCCACTATTTGTTGTATGGTTGGAATGACTACATCATCAGCAAAAATATAAAGACCCATAAAATAACTTCACGTTTTCTTTGCTGTGTTGTTGTATTTCATATAAAACATATGCAAAAGTTTGGCCAGGACGCATATTTTAATACGTTTTAGATGTTACACTGCGCTTGCTACTTGCTTGTTAGTTACAAGGTGAGGGACACTCTTATTTTAGAAAGTGTATTTTGATTGGACAACAATCTATGTTGTGCTACATAAATCATCAATCTCAATTTCCCTGCAAGGGAAAGATTGTGCCTTGCTTGTAGTATGTCTTCTAAAAGTTTCAGTGTTTAGGAATACTAGCATTCAGATGATCTCAACACTAACATACATGTACTAAAAGCCACAATATTCCAATTATGATTTCACGGAGTCCAGTCTGGAGCACATCTGTTTTCCCCACTCTGTTTTCCATCTTATTTGCCCCATCCATCATCCAATCAAGCAGTGAATCAGCTCTTTAGTTCTATCTATAAACGAATACTCCACTCATCTCTTTCTGTGAGTGCTAGAGACAGACGTTTGCATTTGGAGATCTTGTGCATTATTAGGTCTTTCGGAAAGGAACAATTAATTCCAGTCCCAATACAGACTCTGTTTAATACAGTTTCCCATGTTCCTGGCTTGACTGTAGAGTGGCTCACCTAAAATGCACACACATACATTCTATTCAGCCGAGGTCAGCTTTGTTATGGAAGTATTCGATGGGCTAAAGTGGGTACGTTCCGGAACCCAAGGCCAGCTGTTTTGGTGCTCTGCTCGGCCTCCTAATTGGGCCTTATGTTTGAGTGTCCCTTGGTAGAGTGAATTAAAGGTCCTTGGGACTTTGTACTGGAGCCAAAGGGCTTGTATGTGTGTGTCTGTGTGTGTGTGTCTGTGTATCTGGCTCTGTTTTGGGCTTGTGATTTAATTATCAGAGATAATTGCTTAGACCTGGCTCCGGTTACAGACGGGCACTTATGCTAGCTCTCTCGCTCTCTGAATTTCCCTGTCTCTAGCATCCCATACTGCCGTGAAGGGAAACATTTGTCTGATCTCTTGTCTGATCTCTGTAAGTACAGTCATGCAGTTGGAAAGGTCTCTGTCTGAACTGCTTGTGAACTTGGCTCCATCTCAGATGAAGACCACCTCTACCATGGAGCATTTCAACTAGCGTATAAAATCTCTATTTGTCAGGCACATGGAAAAATGAACTGCTGGGGATATGAATGAGTGCTATAGTCATGTTTTATTTGATACAGATAAAAGATTAAATTTAATTATGCTCAGTGTTACACATGGTTGCCAAAGCATTTTTATGTAGGTGTGGTGTTCTTAGTGATTTTCTATGTAGTTGCTAGGGTGTTGCTTATTAGTTCAAGTCAGAAGACCCCAAAGTCTAAATCATATTGTTGTCTGTAGATATTGCTTGAGTCCCTCGGACTTGTAATGTTTTTTGTGGGACATTTAAGAATAAAAAAAACACATTTTTTCTCAAAATAGAAACCTTGGTAGGAACGTGGGGAGAAAGCTACATACTGAGTGTTCCTGTAGCTCAACTGGTAGAGCATTGCGTTAGTAGCGCAAAGGTTGTGGGTTCGATCACAGGAAACACAAGTACTGATCAAAATGTGTACGTTGAATTCATTGTAAGTCTGGATAAAAGCGTCTGCCAAATGAATAAATGTAAATGATCGAGCCACCAGGTTTGATGCACATGGAGATTTCATGTAAACATACTCTGTGTCTGTTATAACACTGGCAACACAAAGACTTTTTTTTTAATGTTAACATACTGATATTCTCTCACAGTTAAAGTGCATTTAAGATTACTGTTTAAACACTTTCAAACTTTGTCACTTATAAAATATTGTGAGTCTCTATAAAAAGGAACAATGACAAATGAGATCTAGTGTCTCAACTGTTAACAGCGACAGTTGCTTCTTAAATATGTATGTTGACAAAAAGTCTCCTGTAATCATCTCTGGATTTTCAGAAAAGATCATAACAATGTCACATAACAGAGTCAAATCAAGGTTTGCAATCAAAAGTCTGTGATTTCAATATAAACTCCCATTTCTCATCAAATACCACCCAATATCAAATGATTTTGGCAGTGCTGTTTACAGTAATTTTACAGCTCTGCTGTGGGACAAGAATGGTCTCATTTATGTAACTTATATGTAAAAAATATGTAAACTAAACATGATTGAGAAAGTTCCCTAAGTGTCGCTATTTGCTAAGTTGGCCCCTGTCGATGTGTCCCCTGTCACCTCCTTTCTTTACACATCAACACACTTGAGACTTAATGGAGAGCAAATAGAAACTTTTGCTTGAGTCTCCTGTGTCTTAGATATTTCTCCTGAAAAGGCCCAGAAATCTCACAAATGTCTCTATTACAGTTTTAGAAGAGATCTCAACATTGTTACAAACTGAGCTTTATTTTTCCAAATCTGCAATAATATGAACTTCAACATTGTTACCTAAATCTAAATTATTTTAGCCACAATCTAAATTAATTTTACAGCTCCATTCTCTTTTATTAATTTTAATAATTGTCTTTTATTTTATTTATATTTGTATTTCTCCAAATTCTAAATTTTTGAAGAAAGATCTGAGACAAAATTGATATTTGAATTTAACTGAGATCTCCACCCAATCTTTAGAGCTATGAAAGAGTAACCTTTGAGAAATTCTATTTTTTCTGGGGTAACACTTAGGTAAGGGGTGAGTTGAACATTGTGAATTCTTGGTGTTAATATTTTGTGGCAATATTGAAAACATCACCAACCCCTCAAAGCCACACCCAAAGCAAAAAGATACAGTATAATGTATAAATGTAATGCCTATAAAGATATAGTTATGCTCCAAGATGCATGTAAGTGTGTTATTAATTCATGAACTAAATTTTTTCAATCACCACTGACATCTACAATATATTCTCCTGGTTGGCCAGACATCCATGGGCAGGTGTAAATCTGGCCGGGGTCGTTATTGGGTCCTAAAGGGTTGTGCTTAAAAGGACTAGGTGAGGTCCTGAGAACAGAAATGAGGCAGGATGAAGGGCCCTGAAGATGTGTGAGCAAGGAGACAAAGGGGCTATAGCAGGTCAAACTGCTTTAGCTATTCCCATCACTCCCATGGCCACAGCATTTGTGAGGCACGATTATATTTAGGCCACTTCAACAAGAATTAGGGGATTCCGCTGGTGTCAAAGCTCAGGAATTTGTGTACTGCTAATAGCCATAGCAAAGAAAAATCACAACTGAGATCTCTGTAATATCACAATTGTTTTTATAGATAACAGTGAGAGTGAATGAAAAGTGTCTAAGCTTCTCATATTTTCCTCCTGAGAATCAGACCCCAGTAATCTTAGATGTTTTTTCTAGAATTTCAAAAATGTTCTCAACAATGTTTCAAACTGCTGTCAGATTTGCTCAAACACCAAAATCAGGGAGTTAAGTTTAACCTAAAAACCATTTCTTATTACATTCTTTCAAGACCAAATTATCTGAGCTATACTGTTCACTTTTAAATTTATAGCTGGATACTCTTACAACATATCAATAAGTGCCTAATCTTCTGAAGGAAAGTTTACATATGGACATAAACAACTGAAAACTTGAGGTTTGCTATGAAAAAGCTATGAAACCTTTGAGAAATAATATTTTCATCTGGGTATACAAAGTACTCTATAATAGTCTATACTACTGAGCTTGTGTAAGTATTTTGATATGTTTGGATTCTTGTTGTGAAGTGGAATGAAAAAAATACAAGGGAGATGGAGTGGTCAGGTATTTCTTTGGTGGGAAGATGACCCTGTAGCTAAACTTGCACAATGATTACAAAATTAATCAAATCACATTTTTATTTAACAAAATATGTGTTTTATTAAATAAACTTGAAGCCATAAAAACTGGGTTTGACATTGAGCTCAGCAGGAAACTAATGAAACTGTCTACACATACTCAACACCCACACACATACTGTGGCCACAAAATGTATTTATACAATTAAGACATGCTTAAAAATGCATTTCATTTCCTAAAATAAAAATAATTGTAATGAATGATGGAAATATGTGCAATGAATGAATGTACCGAAAGAATGAATGAAATATTTAAACAGAACATTAAACATGTCATAAATACTTGTGGCTCGTGGCTCCACCTGTGATTGGAGGGATGACGGAAAAAAGGGGAGGAGACTGAAATAAACTCCGGGTTTAATGAAGAAAACCTGCTCCCAACCAGGTTAGCTTCACAGAGTAAGTTACCACGGTAACTGACTCAGAGTATAGGTTAACTCTCTTTCAAAAACTGGCTTGACTTATCCTGCGTTCTCGGGTTTGAGTTATCTCCGTTTTTGAAACCGAAAACTCAGAGTTTCCCATAATTCAGGGTTAACATACTCAGAGTTTTCACTTAACCACCTTTCTGAAACGGGCTCACAGTCTCATGTGCCCATACATACATCATCGCAGAATAAATAATGATGCTGGAATTATGGAGCCTGCAAAGAGCCTAAAAGATACATTGCCAGTCCCACAGATAAAGAACCAACAAAATAAGAACCTAGAATGATAAATGCTTGGTGTGATTAGCCTTGCTGTGATGTTTACCTTTATGTATGTGTGTTGGCTTGAAAATTTCTCAGAGAAATTCATTGGCTTAGTGGCATTCTGTTCTATGTGTGCGTGCATGTGTGTGAGTTCATTAATGAACATGTTTTTGTGAGTTCAACAAAGTGCATGCATGTCTGTGTTTATGAGCGAGTGTGTAGATGGATTGTAAGTGGAGAGCACGCCAGACTGTCTCCACACATGGTCTAGAGCTGCAGGAGGAACTGATCATAAATCATCTCAGAATAAAAAGAAACCATCAAACCTGCCTTTGTGCTGTGGGTGAGTCCATTAAACCCCCAGTCCAGAACTAACCCGGACTGGATTTATTATTAATATTTAACGTATCACATCTACAAACATTCTGTAAATTTTTCAAAATTTTAAACTTGATTGTAGCCATCCATACTTAAAAAGAGACAGAAACATTTGTTTTGAATAATCTAAGATGCAGATTTCCAAAAGAATTACTGAGCTGTGATCAGTCCTAAGGCATGACCATCATTATAACAACTTAACATGTATATCTCACACACATGCAAAAAAAAAAAAAAAGTATCTTATATATGTATCTTATAAGTATCTTATAAAGTCATTAAAAGCCATTTGTTTAAATGTATCAGGTTCCTAACTATCAGAAGGTTTGAAAGTCTGTTTATATTAAAATGTTAACTTTAAAGTTGTAAAAAACATTGGGGGCTTTCAATTGCATCCAGATAATATTTAAGTGTGTACAAATTGTGCACCTTTATCAAATGTAGATTGCATTTGCTAGTAACAGACTTAAATTTACTATGTTAAATTAGAATTATATTTTATATTTCTATTTATAAATTTCTGTCTAAAGTAATTACTGCAAGGGTCTCATGAAAAGGTAATGCTAAGTAAAGTATAGTTAAAATATTTTGTTAAAAGATCATTGGAAAAACATGGCCAGAGATTAGATAAAGGTCTGACCCAATACCCACATAAAAGGCCAGTAAACACACTCCCTTTGGGGGCAGGCTTTTTCCAAATTCATTTTGGGATTGTTCTTTAAGGGAACCATGAGAGGAACTTGACACTCTTCTGGTTTGATGCTGTGGGGAACGCCTCTGTGTGACCTGTGTCGTAATCTCATATCTAACCATGCCAGTATAACCCATGGCAGTGCTTGATGCGCATCAGGTGCTCCCATGACTATTCTAGGGCAACTGTAGAGAGTGTAATCAGTTTTTTTGTCTTCAGGAGATGTAGACAATCACTTGTGAGGTATGACAACCAATGGACCAGCTGTAAATAACTTCAGAAAATGCAGAAAAGGCAAGGCTGTCATGTCTAGCAAATGAAAAGACAGTAACAAAGTGGCAAAACATCCCCATGGTAAACATATCGTGGAAAAGATCTACAGATAATAGATTACACAGAGTGTTGCAAATAAATGCCACTTAGGGTTTATTTTTTTAAGGTTAAGGGAATGTCTGCGGTCTGTTCATGTTACAACAGAGCTCCCTATACATTCATATTATAAAGTGTGAGCTGGGAAAGCTAATTTTGGAAAACTTTGATGTGAAACAGCTGTGGTTCCTTCAAGAAGATTTGCACAACTTTAAGGAATCCTCAAAAAAATTAACAAAAAGAAACTGGTGGGACTCAAACCGGCAACTTTTTAATATCACCATTACCAATTAAAAGTCCAATGCACTAGCCATTGCATCACAGACCTCAACAAGAGACAAAAGCTATGGCCACAATGTAACTATGGCCCAAATATAATTGTTTACTGGTACTTAGTACCAGCGATGACACTTTTTTTTGTTTGTGGCATTTACTCGTTTCTTTATCACTATGTGATTTATAAACCTTAAAAACCTAAAATCTTTTTAACAATCTTTGTGCATTTTAGTCATTTCTTTCCTTTCCTTAGGGTTTGATATGGACTTCATAACCTTGGTTACACAAGCTCAGTTCCTTGCTGTCCTCAAAGACTGACAAACATCCCACACAGGTTTGCCTGAGTACAATGTTTACTCACAACAGTTGCTGTGGGAAGGGAAAACCATCTCTAAGGCAGTGGTGGAGCTCACAATGGATACCCTGGTGGGACCCAGAAAGGTGGGACCTTATTAGAGGCTTGTGCAACCTTTGAAAGAGTGAATCTCAACTTTTCCTGTTCCCAAACAATGAGCAAACAAAGAGACACTGCTGCTACAAGGCACCGCTGGGATTTGAACCCAGGATCTCCCGTTTACAAGACAGGCGCTTTAACCAGCTAAGCCACGGCACCATGCTCTGCCGTGCTTCACAAAGGTGTGAAACGTCACAAACAAGATCGTGGTAAAGGCAAGAGAAATGTTTAAAACGTGAAGCAAACAAGCATGCATGGGACATACGAAAGGCACCACTGGGATTTGAACCCAGGAACTCCTGTATATCAGACAGGCACTTTAACCAGCTAAGCAATGATGCTGAATGCAATAAGGGAAGTGAGACCATTTGTCGCATCGCTTTCTGGTCTGGCAGCTTGGTCCCACTGTTGTAAGGCTCAGCTGAGGTTCATCTGGGAGATTTGGGTGCAAGTCTGGGAGATTTGGGTGCACCTCAGACCACCCCTAGTACAGGCTGTCTCAGGTCCATGCCGACCAGGCAAAGAGTGTGTTTTTTGTTCAAACTAAAAAAGCCTCCTGTGGTGTTGTTGAGTCCCCTCTTTATTTATATATAATTTATTTGGGGTTTCTTTATATGACTGCAGCCAGAATTTAGGTCTGGCTTCCATGGATTGGCAGAGTTGCACCTTTCCTCTGTGGCATATAGGGATGATATAGGGTCCCCAACCTTTCCACCTTTTGAGTGGCAAAGGAGATGGTGTGTTGGACGGTTGTAGCTAGCGATCAGCTTGATCCTGTTTGACTGTTGACTTCTAGGTGATATTGGAGTTGCATCTTCACTATAGAGGGTCCTCTCCCCATGAAAGCTTCACTTTCCTGAAATCCTGGGTCGAGCATAGAGCAGGTCATTCAAGCTCCTAGTGTGAGCTGGGAAAGCTCATTCTGGAAAACTTTGATGTGAAACAGCTTTAAGAAGATTTGCACAACTTGAAGGAATCCTCAACAAACTTAACAAAAAGCAACTCTGGTGGGACTCAAAGCCACCACCTTTGAATATCACCAGTTACCATCCAGAAGTCCAATGCATTAACCATAGCCATTGTAACTATGGAAACAATGTATACATTTAATGCCCGTCATTTACAAATACATTTCCTTCTCAAGTCAAGATCTTTGCAGCTTAAGAGGGTGTAAGGAGCAAATCTGCTTATAATCTGCTTATATCTGCTTATATAATCACTATGTGATTTATAAACCTTAAAAACCTAAAATCTTTTTAACAATGTTTGTGCATTTTAGTCATTTCTTTCCATTCCTTAAGGTTTGATATGGACTTCACAACACAAGCTCAGTTCCTTGCTGTCCTCAAAGACTGACAAACATCCCACACAGGTTTGCCTGAGTACAACGTTTACTCACAACAGTTGCTGTGGGAAAGGGAAAACCATCTCTAAGGCTGTGGTGGAGCTCATGGTGGATACCCTGGTGGGACCCAGAAAAGTGCTGGGCCCTAGGTCGGAAAAACTACTCATGTCTACTAGAGTCTGTGCCAGATGAAACACAAACATTTTCAATCGCAAGAAAAAACTTTTTGCTCAAATAAAGTGTTATATAGCAAATCTCAAGGATTATTTATATAAACAACGTAAACCAATGTACATGTTTCCATTTTTAAGGAGAAAATGTTACTGATTTGACTGTATTGACAGTTATTGGATGAGAACTGAACTAAGTTATACAGCATTCCTACTGCTGACAGTCATTCTAAAACTGAGTTGGAGTTGCACCTTCACTATAGAGGGTCCTCCCCCATGAGAGCTTCACTTTCCTGAAATGTGGGTCGAGCATAGAGCAGGTCATAGGGTGTCCCCGCTCCACCAGAGCTCCATTAAAGGTCAGTGGTTTTAAACAGCGGCAGATAGGTAACCACTAGCTCCCTTGGATTTCTGGCCCTCTGATGAGCGTGAAGTAGCACCCCGTGTATAGAGGATCCATTAAAGAGGACATTAGTATTGGGTGGCTGATTTGTCATATATAATCTGTGTTATGATTGGTCAGATTGCCTGTCAGTCAAACTCCCAGTGAAGGGTCAATTAATTCTCTAGGTCTTTTAATAGAGCATGGTGCCTGCAACATCAAATTCATGGTTCAGTTCCTAGGAAACACATGGCTGATAAAATGTTTCAATGTAAAAGTAACCATGATACAGTTTATTAAATGAATATATAAATGATGTGTAATGTGTAAATGTTGCTATTATATATGTTCATGAATTATAAAGCTCTAGCAGAAGCAGAGTAAGTGAATGGAGTCATAACTGAAATGCAAATACAATGTTTAAATGCTGTCATATTTAAATTTGAAATGTAAATATGTTTGCTTTTCAGTTTTTTATAGTAATTTTTTATATGCTTTCTATATGCTATAAAAACACATTTTTAAATAATCAAACAGATTCAAAACAAAGCCCATGAAAGCCCTGCTCAAGACAGACATGTGTCTATAGAATTGGCTCCATAGTAAAACCGCAACACAGTGTTTCCTTTCAGTATATGTGAGGAATGCAGGAGAAGGCGCTGAGAGGCAGGTCAGGGTGTTGCTGACAACACTACAGAGAGCTCAGCATGGATTTGTTCTTTCCGCAGATTAGCCCTGAAAATGGCCATGCTGTTGGACTTACATGCATTGATAAGTACCATTAACAGGGTGCTAATCCTGCTACCATGTTCAGGCCCTTAAAAGGGGCTGGGGAGGTTTAGGGCATGGGATCGGCAGTAAGAGGTAACATAGCTCGGTGTGAGGCGGAGTGAGCTGAGGTCACCAGTTATTTTTCATTTATGTAAGTGGATAGACACAAATACCAGGCATAAACACATTATGTACTACGAGATGTTCCTAAAGCTCAACTGGCAACCAAGGTTATGGGCTTGAATAAGTCACTTTTGGATCAAAGTGTCTGCTAAATGCATTTAAAAACAATATTTATTCATATCATAGCATATTTTTTTATAGAGGAATGCTTCAGCAATGCTAAGTGAAATGAGGCATCGTTGTTTTTGGTTGAAAATAAGAGCAGAATAGAGAACCAAGAGATTGTGAGCAAAAACAATAAAGATTTAAGGAGGGTTTGAATTAAGGGAGGATGCCGGGGATGACAAAAGCATCCCAATGTAAAACCACTATCTTTTTTAGCATATAAATGTTGTGTATTATGTAAAGCTTATCGTGCAAATATAATATTAAAATTCTCTACTAATTTACAATCTATAAATAACAGTGACTGGCCAACTCTGAAGTTTTTCAAAATGGCCAAGAGAACAGTTCAAGAGCAGCTTTTGACATTCTTTGACATTCTTTAAAAAAGAACAGAAGGTGATTTATTTGATTAGTGTTTAAAGACATTCTTCTGACATAACATTATTTATATGTATTTCATGCACTATTGCGTTCTAGGTATCTAGTCCATCTATGGAATCAATAATCATCTATTCCATGTTAATCAGAGGTTTTGTTATAACCAGCCACAATAACTTTACGAGACAAACACCGCCAGATTCTAATTTAGAAACGGTTTATATTTCTGCAGCGTTGCGTCTGACAGGTCATGTATTGATTGACTTGTGTCATATTAAAAGGGATTATTTTGAGCTGGTATATAATTGGCCAAGACTTTAAAAGCCATAATGAAATCAAAAATATATAATTTACCTCAGATACTGAAAATAACTTGAAGTAAAAGAATGTCCAAATGGTTAACTTTGCAAAGAAAGTAATGGTAAACTCTGTGCAAAAGTGTCACGAATCCGGTCTCTGTGGTCCCCTCCCATAACCGCCAACGGGAACCGTCGCCAGAGTTTTAAAGAACTACATTTCCCATAAGCCCCGTACCTGGGCCCTGCCCATCACAGGTGTGAGCCATCTGCCATTTGTTTTGCCACGGTGAACAATTTTGAGCATCTTTCCCTGTGATGGTTTCCCTGTGATGGTTTCCCTGTGATGGTTTCCCTGTGTATTACCTGGACTGTTTCTTGGATTGTGCTTGTTTGCTGCCTGCCTTGTATATCTGCCTGTTTAACAACTACGTTTTTGGACTACCTCTTACATTGTTGTTTGCTGTTGATTGACTCCTGCCTGTTTGACATTGATAATAAATTGCTTGCAAATGGATCCGCAGTCTCTAGACTCTTCGTTACAAAGTTTATTCTATGACAAAGATTGTGTCGGTCAAATATGTATTTTGAATGTTAATTTTATTTGTGAGTGGGGAACAACATGGTGTAAGAGCTTTGGAGTTTTTGAGTTTCTAAAAGGGTGAAACTCAAATGGTTATTAAATTGAATTTATTACAGCAAAAGAATTGGAACAGTTGATAACCACTGACATGCATGGTATGAAGAAAAAAGAGAAGTCAATGGATACTAGCAGCTGTTTGGTTACATGTTTTTTTTCAGAATATTCTTTATTCCACAGAAGAAATGCATACAGGTTTGGAACGACATGAGGGTGAGTAAATGACAGGATTTTTATTTTTGTGTTATGTTTTGATGAATCCAAGTTCATTTAATAAAACAATTTAATAAACAAATGTGTTTAAAAATTAGACAAATTTTGTAATCAGTTTCGCTACAGGACCCCCACCCCACCAAAGAAATATTTTACCACACCATCCCCCTTGACAATTGTTTACAATTCGACCACTGGATATAAAGGTTGTCTGTGTTAATGTACCCACAATAAATATCTATTAACACAGTGTGATTTATCCCCTTGAAACAACCTGTGAATTAGTTTCCTGCCTCTTACCACTTATTCCCCTACCGTTAAATTCAGAGGGCAAATATTTAGCAGATACTAATTTATAAAAATGCTGTTTCAAGATCAAGCTTTACCCTAAAGTGTACATCTAGGGCTAACAAAATTATTTTTATTTATATGTAAAATTATATCTAATACATATATGTGTGAGGACATTTGTGCTTGACCTGCATAAAACATGGTTCATTTAAATCCCTTTTTCCCTTGGAAATATGTTTTGTTAATACGATGATGTATTGGTTTAGTGATGACCGTCAGATTCTGCTATCCAGACGGTCCCTTCCTGTTTCATGAGCCCATCAAACACTAAAATTATCTGTACACTTTCTGATTCAATTTATCAGTGCTAAAGCTTGTGCATTTGGTTTGAGTGTCTGGCTAGTTTTGAAAAAAGACTGTTGGTCAGAGGTACATGTCAGCCCATTTTCTTTACTGTATCAATCCCTGTCGCCTCGGGTCATTAGTCTCTATGACTACAATGAAATTTTGGAATGCTTTTAGAGTCCCCCAACAAATGAAGAATAAGACAACTCTAGATGCCTCATTGATTTAGATGTCTGAGGTTTGTTTGTCATGGCACGCAACAGTGATGTAGATGCGAGTGGTAGCAGCTACCAGGACATGTATCAGACAGATCTGCAGTGTATCAGCTTTCCACGTGAACTCTGATCACATATTGATCTGTAGATTTAGACAACCCCAAACACAGTCATCTGTATCTGTGTGTATCTGAGAGTCTGTGTATGAACTCAATAGGCCCCAGAGACCTCTTTAGTCTGACATTACAGAAAATATTGGACATAGGACACCTCAGATCAAACTCCATGACATTAAAGAAACATTAGACGCAGTAGTTAAACAGAGGATGGCTTGATCCATTTATATGTCAAAGATGGGGGGACTGCAGTCAAAACCAGTTACGTTGGTAGAGTAGTCTGTATGTCTGGAGCATTTTCTCCTGTCTTTTCCTTCCGATATCTCTAATATTTCCATTGTTTTATGGAGGAAAATGGTATGTGAAACTGTTAGACCAGACTAAGCTGTTTGTCACAGGCTGTTTTTACTCAATAGGTTTCATCTGTGTGAAACCTAATGTGACAGCATGTTTGAGTCTGAGTCTCGGTAAAATGCTTCACATTTTATCAAATATTAAACAATGAAGTAAAGATTTTCCCCGAGAACTCTTTTATAAAAGATTGTAGTAAAAAAAGCCTAGTATTCATAATCTCTTACAAACGCTTCTGTATTTGTTACAGAATTTGTGGCTAGCCACTGTTTTTGCTGCAGAAATTAAAAAATACAGTAACACATTTACATTATCAATTTATGGGGTTATTGTACAGGAATACAATTATCATGCACTCTGTAATTTCTGTCCAGTCTTTATGCTATGCATGACAACACCACATTAAGGATATTCCTGTAAAGCACTTTTATAATATGCATAACAATGAATTATATTGGTAAAACAAAACCAGATGTTCATTCACAAAGAAAGGTAGTCCCTTTAATATATAATATTAATAATATAGACAGCTTCACCCTCCAAATAACAAATATATTTTTAATTTAAAAAAAAATCAAAGAAAAGCTGAAGTGCTGTGAGAGTGCTGTAAGGAATATCAGCTTGGAGATGTACTGTAAAGTATATGTAGAAGATAAGATACAAAATGATGTTTGGATGGAGAGTTGATTCTTGTGTGTATACTCACCACTCTCAACTTTATTCTGTCCATAAACCTCCTGTCCACTCCTCACTAAATCTCATGCTAACTTCTACTTGTAAGATGTTTTTAAAGACATGTCCAATTCTAATGCATATGTTTTCTTGAATATATAATTCATTGATAAATCAAGTGCTGTTAGAGGGTCATTAGCACAGTTGTTAACTCTGAAACCCTTCACAGCCTCTGATTGTGATGTCAAAGTGATGAATCTAATTGTTTTTATACAATATATTCAGTGGCTCTAAAGAATTACAGTATGTTTCACTGAACCTGGCACCTGGCCTTCGATGACACTGCTAAAGGTTTTGAGTCAGATACAAATCGACAATCATGTCACCAAATAGGGCCATTGCTGTTTGAGGTGACAAAACCAGTCAACTGCTTTTGATAAAGGTTCTGTGAGTGTAAAGGCAAGCTGCATCTAGTTATGAAGGCTGTTTGTTGCATATTTATCTTTGCGTCTGGGTTGTTTTTGTGCAAGGATATGTGCGTGTTTGGGATAAAGAGTGTAAATCCCAGATTTTGCCTGACAGAGCATCTGTATAATACGTCTTTTTTATTTTTGTAATATTGTATTACAAGTGGACATAAATTAATACATGAAAGTAAATTATGTTTGTGCAGGAGTTCATTAGCCTGGAGCTGAAAGAGTCCTGTGAGGTTGCAGACAGGGGAAAGGTTCCACTGATTATTGTTAATGAACCGCAAGGCTATTATAACACACACACACACACACACACAGTCTGAAGACAGATAATGTATAGTGTGTATGTCTGTGGGGGGACTTTCTTTCATCTGGTAATTAAGTGTATGCTGCGTCTATCCCTTGATTTTGTTACGCTTAACGTACGCTTTATGTGAACTTTTGGAATACCTCAAGCAGGCATTTTGTTTTTTTGAACACTTTAATGGATAGAGCAATAGAGAGAGAGTGTGGGGAGAGAAAAGGTTTAGGAAATGTTGCAAGCCCGATTCGAACCAGCTCAAGGCACTAACTGCTAGGCCATGGCACTGACAAACAGACTTTCCTAAATAATGCTTCAATAAATAATTGACACTTCTGAAAGAAATTAAGTATAAAAAGTATAAAGAGGTAGTCTTAACTTTCAACAAGGACTTTTGTCCAACTAATCTTTACACAGTCCTCAGTGTAAGTTCAGGTAAAGCAAAGGCAGCAGACATCTGGCTAACAGCTAAACATAAAGCTCACAATTCTTAGGTCTTGGATCTTAAGCAGTGACCCAAATATATGCAGGCCCTTCATTTAAGTCTCACCCCAAACTAAGCAGTTGACTCATCAAGCTTCATTTACCCTAACCCAAGGTCTGCAGGCTGGCCAGAGGACTGAAGCTTGTGGCTGGAGAGCCAGCCAATGTTTCCGAATTGTAAGCTGTGTTCTCTGGGGGAGCAAGGTTCATTTGCTAGCTCAATGAAGGCTGTCTCCTGCCTTGCGCCTCACTGCAGAAAAAAAAATTCTTTGCACAGAATCCCTTTAAAAATTTCTGTAGGTCATACATTATCATACATACGTCATTGTAGGTCATACAGGAATCTAGCTCATTATACTGTACACTCATTTTTCATGCATAATGTGCTGACCCATCACCCTTCATGCTGCTCTGTGGTTATAATTCCCTCTGTTTACATTATTTAGAAATGTAACCCTCGGTTATGAAACATATGTAACACGGTTCCCAAGGAACAAGAGACAAGAAACAAGACATTGCGTCAGGTTTGACACTATGGGGAATGTGCTTCAGGCCCAGCTAGAGTCTGAACACATGTAAAATCAGGCCTATTTATAGGCAGGTCAAGGTCAAGTGACCTAGCATTGTGCACCACAAAGCCTTTAAAAGGCACCTGCAAAATACATCATCAGGAAGGAAGGCCATACAAAACCGATGTGTGGCAAAGCTTCACAGCATCTCATCCCTGTCTCAGGGAACTGGGTAACATATGTAACCTAAAACAGTCTCTATTGAGGGAACTCAACTCTGCATCAGGCTTGCAGCTATAGGGAATGGTAATGCCCACTACACCACACGTTGGAGAAAGGCCTTCCTCAGATGCTGTGAAACATTGGCACAAAGAACATCAGGGGCAGACTTAAACCTGTCAACCCAGGAGGATCTGAGCACCTGAAGTTGAAAGTCTAAACTGCAAAATCGAATAAGTGTGGAAAGGACCAGCCTGCCTCAGCACAAAAATCACTTAGATATGTAGATATGTTAGAGATGTTCTCCTAGACAGGGTGTTAGATGATGCTACATACCTGGTAGAATGGGCTCTAATGCCCAAAGATGACACTAAGTCACAGGCCCAAAGTAATAGCATCTGTGGTCCAATGAGATAAGCCCTGTTTTGTGACCGTATTACCTCGGTTGCGGTCACCAAAACAGACTAAGAGCTGATAGGCTAGCGCGTTCCTCATTAAACATTCATGCTCTTAGTAGGCTCAAAATTTTTTGAGCTGTGTTTAGCTTCAGTGATGACAAACTTAACTTAAAACAGCCTGTATATCCAAGATCTGCGTTAGCAAGAGAGAAGGAGAAAGAGAGAAGGTTGGAAATCTGGAAGAACTACCAAGAGCATTGGAAGTGGCCTCCTCCTATTCCCAAAGCCCTGCTTTGAAAAGCAAACTTCAAGATGAGAGTGTTTACCTTGGCCAGGGCAGAAGCAGATCGATGAGCTGCAAAGTAGATTTGTTATTGCCTTGTTTGCCTTGGCAGTCCTTGAAAGCAGTCCACTGATTGCCGGCCCAGATGTCTACACACACACACACACACACACACACACACACACACACACACACACACACACATATTTAATTTATTTATATATTTATACGCACACCACACTTCTTGTCTCAACAACATCATAATTACTGTTATCTCAGTAAGAGATAACAGTCTGTGAAGTTTTACCTGCTGTGCGACAACACAACCAGCGCATGCCGGTTTAGTCAGCTAGTATATTTACACTTCCTCTCATGTCCTGTCGTTTGTCACAGGTTCTCCAACTCAACTCTGGAAAAAAAAATCATATGGAATTGGTCTCTCAAGGTTTTTATGATTGTAATATATGTCTTGTGTTTTCATGTCATTTGTTTTGTAATGTATTGTCTCGTTGCAGTTTTAGTCATGGTTATTGACTGTCATGGTTATATAGTTCCTTTGTGTTTCTCCACCGTAGTTTTTCCATGTGTTTCTTGTCTTCATTGATTACATTTTGTATATATACCCCATTGTTTTTCTAGTTCTTTGTCCTTATTTGGTGTACACTGTTCTTGTTCATGTTCACAGATTTTCCGCCATGTCTGGATAGCATTTTTGGATTTTTGGATTGTTTGTGCCTTTTTTGTTTCATCAGCAGGTTACAACAGACATGTTCACAAGTCCCTGATGTCCAAGTGTTAGGTCTTTAAAGTCCAAGTCAGGTCTTAAGTCGTTGTTCTGTTTTTAGCAATAGATATTTCAGCCAGTTCTTTTAATTAACAGTGTAAGTTAAATTAATTTTAAAATATTACATTTAATTAGAATGTTTTATTAATTTTGTCTAATAAAGCACAGAAAGTTGTAAGAATAAAAAGAGATGTTTTTATTATCCCAGTTGTTTCTTCTAGATAGCAATGAGGATAACTGAAGAAAATCAAGACAATTATGTTGACATAAGACTTCAAACCCTTTAGAAGAAATCCTAAAACTGTTCTTGGACAACTATTCTTAGATTTGCCAAGATACTAAAGAGATTTTTATATGAATATTTATCATTAATTCTTTATTATTACAAGTGCTATTTGCTGGTGCAGTAAATTTTGATAGAGAATAAAATAATGAGAAAAATGAATAGAAAATATAACTTTGATGCCTTCATATGGTAAAGAAAGTTGTGACTTGTTTTTCACAAGTACAAGTCAAGTCTCAGGTTATTTTTTGTAACTTAAGTACGACTCGAGTCCAAGTCGCAGACACTAGTTCCCATCACTGTGTTACAATAATCACATCCATATCATTCGTATCAGGAAAGCTGCAATTTCCATTCACCTTAAAATGCATTCAATCCTACCTCATGCTAAACTCGAATTTAAGTAGAAGAGAATAGACTAATGTTTCAAGATAAAGAGTTGTATGTTTGTGTATGGCTTTAATATCTCACCATCTCCACTCCAACTTTGCGAGACCTCTAGGCCTTACATGCATTGGCCTCAACATTAAGGGCCATGTTGGGGCCTTTTCTCTCTCTCCATCTGTGTGGTCAAAGACAGCAATGGCAAGACACAGTTGTGTGGATGTATGTGGCTTGTTTTTCGCACAGTTTAAAGTGAGACTGTCCAGGGTCAAAGGCTTATGCCTTTGTCAGCACATATTAAATGTTTATGCTGTTTCTCACACTTGTCCTTGAAACCAATTGACTTTTAGCCTCTATGCTAGCATGTCTGCAATGTTGTGACAGTTTTAAAATTACAACGCAAGAAACATTCCTCCTCCTTTGTTGATCAATGTTAAATAGTAATTAAAATGACATGCAGTTTACAACAACAGCTGAACCAAAACAAATTGTGAAAGTCTCTACACTATGGTGAATAAAGGGTGAATTTTGGCAATTAGAACATATTTCATCCTATTTTAGGGATAGGGAAAAGGATAGGGTTGGGCTTAGGGCTAGTGTAAGTAAATTTACTGCTTAAAGAGAGCTTTAGACATTTTGTGTTTGTAAGAAAAAAGACACAAATTAGATGTTTTTAATATCACAATTTTTTTCTTCTAAATAGCAATGAGGATAACTAAAGAAAATTTAGGAAATTAAGATCTTCTCAGAGAAAGAAGCAACTAAGAAGTTTGCCTCTCAGATATAAGATTTCAAACCTTTCAGTTGAAATCTCAATACTGTTCTTATACAACTTTTCTTAGATTTGTCAAGATACCAAAGAGATTTTGATATGAATATTTATCATTTATTTCTAGAATATCACATTATCTGGGCTATTCTATCTATTTGTTTCTGCTTTTATTTAAGGATATTTAGGGGAAACATGTAAGTGAACACAAATTTAAATATACCTGAGAACTTCAGAACTGTGAAAGTTGAACCCATGGGCAATAAAATTTTCCTCTGGGTGATGAGACACAGGTTCAACTTAATGCCTGTTCTGCACTTAATGCCAGACCTCTGCACTCTCTAGTTATCTGCCAGCATATTAACAGAGGCCTGTAACATTCTTTATTATTGCACATTCTTTAATATGTTTGGGTTTTTTGTGTATTCTTGGTAACACAACGTGCATTTATTGCAGTAATTGAGTTTTATCAAAGGTTGCCATATGGCATTTGAACCTATAACCTTATCTTTACAAGCACAGATCAAAAGCAGATTTTAGAGTTAAAAGTGCTGTGTATTTAGTGTGTGTCTTTGAGGTTTATCATACTGACTTTCAGAAAAGGGTGACCGCAAAGTCTCACATTTAAACCAGGATGCCAAGAGCCTCTATTAGACCTTTTAAGGATGATATGGATTTATTGTAGACCTAGTAAAACAGCATATAATGGTTGAATTGGATGCTTTTACCTCAAAAGAATTACTTTTTTATATAATGTAGAATCTAAACAATTTATTTGACACCTAAATGATTATTTATAAATTAACAGAACCAGTACAGCGACTGGTGTTTAGAAGGTGAAACGGGCTAAAGAGAGCATCCCAAATATAAATGAACATTATAAGTGTCTGACTTATAATGATTTTCACAACTTCCTGTCGCACACAAATAGTGCTCCTCACATAAAACAGGAATAAGCATGTGGCTAAGGTAACAATGTAATACCAGGTTCGTCCCAACTTAAGCAACTTAAAGTGTATTCAAGCTTTACATTTTATCAATATCAATGGTTTCCTGGGAATCTGCCCCATTTTCTACCATTTTAGATCTGTAAGCTCCTTGTTCTCTCACTCTTGCATTCACCCACAGTTGATTCATCTTTGTTTAAAGTGGAAGTGTCTTATATATGGGTATTTGGGATGTCTGCTGAGTGTCTTTCTCTTTGGATTAAGATGAGAAATCAGACTGCCCAACCAGAGAGCAAACTGACAGCTAGGAGGCATATGACACCTCCTCTGTATGTATCCCAGCACTTCTCTTCTGTAGCTCAACAGATAAACAATGGGCTTAGCAATCGCAAGGTCATGGATTTCCCTGAAAACATACATGCTAATTAAATATACTTTTGTGACAGTGTATCACTGAGTGAAAGAATGTTTGCTCTTTGCAATTTTTCTCTCTCTTATATTAATTATATGTTATCTCATTCTGCAGAAATATTGCCACACCTCCACCTTTTACATTTATTCATTTGGCAGACACTTTTATCCAAAGCAACTTACTGTGAATTCAAGGTATACATGTTGATCAGTACTTGTATTCCCTGGGATCGAACCCACAACCTTTGCACTGCTAACGCAATGCTCTACCAGTTGAGCTACAGGAATACCTTTTACAGCCTTCATGTTGATGAAGGTCAATGATACAGCCATCATTTCTTATCACATTATATCTATATCTATATCTATATCTATATCTATATCTATATATATATATATATATATATATATATGTTCCTCTGTTTAGCATTTTTTCAATGGTTTCTCTATCCAAACCTTTGGATACTTTTTCTTACTGTTTCAGAATGTTGTCCCTTTTTTTTCACTTTCTAAATTTCTAATGCTCTTTTCACATTCACAATAGGCAGAACTATGTTCCCCTCCACAACTGCAACACTTTGACATTTTTAAATTCATAGCATGAGTTTAATGCACTAGCGGGAACAATGCCGTGACAGAAATATGTTAGTATAGTGTTGATGATATGTGCAAATAGTTGGTGACAGTAATGCACTCTTTAGTGTGCAAACCCTTTATCTCTGTCAGCAGCCCCTGATATGGGATAGGACCAGTGTTGCCAAACTGGTGATTTTGTCGTGACTTTTCAGACCACTTTAGCAATTTTTTTTTTTTCAAAACAGCAGCTAGCAGCAAATCTAGTGAATGATTTTTTTGGACAAACCTTAGCTTCTTTCAGACTGTAGTGCATGTAATTTTAAACCCAGACAGAGATATGCTGTGTAAGAGAAACAAATAAAAAATACGCTTCTTTCTGTCTAATAAATATTTGGCATGTAAATATATAAAAAAATTCCTGCACAGCTACTATCTTTAATTTATGTTTATGGTGTTTTTGTCCGATCTGTAAATCAGGTTTTAGCATAACAGCAGCATCTAAGTTGCATTGCTGTCACTATATTTAATACTAGTTCTACTGTCTGATGACAGAAATGGAAAACATGTTAAAGAGAACAGCTGTATTGACTATTCAGCTCTATTAAAATAAAGTATGTGAGCATAGAGAGTGAGAAGTAAACTCAGTAAGAAACAAATAAGTGGCAACACTGACTGGATGGGACAGCCAAAATGATTAAGGTATCAATGTTTTGCCTGGTACAGACAAATATACCACAGAATTTTAAAAATAAAATTAAAAAATATATGAGTAAGAACTGTTTAGTAACCTTTGTCAATTCAATAAAAAACAAACAAAATCCCACACAAATGTCCATTCATTCACATTTATTCATTCATGCTGTACTAGCAGTCCATAGAACAGAAGCTTCAAACTTTTTGTCAAAACAGAATGCTGTGAAGACCCCTTTCCTTCCATATCCACTGATAAAAACAACAAACTCCAAAATGTTATGTTATACAAAGCTCACACACACAAACTGGACAACAGTTACCATTTTTAACTGCCCTAGTTATTATTATAATACGGAGAAACAGTAATTTTGAATTTTTATAGAATAATGAGGACCATATTGATGCAAGCAGTTCCAGTAGTTTGCTAGCTAGCTGCTTTGGCACTAAAATAATGGTTTGTTAGATTTTGTTGTGTTGACAGAATATAAACACTCAACGTTAGGGCCGGTGAAACCAAAATAAAGTAAAGTGGCCATTAATCATGAAAGAAGTGCGCAGCTTAGGTGCCAAAGTAATAAATGTAGTGATGGCTAAAATATAATGAGTCACTTACTTTTCTTCTAGCACCATTTACATTTTGTTACACATTGTGTAATTTATGTGCTTAGGTGTAAGAAAAATGTACACAGACATAAACTCACTTCATCACACACAAACACAAAAGCCATGTTTTTAGTGTCACTTTTCTCTATTCCTGTCCTGAACAATAAATTATAATGCTGTTGTTTATAATAACAATAATTCTATTGTTTATAATACTGTTTAATCATCTTTTGGTGGACTTAAATGTGATGAGGCTGTTCTCAGAAATCTCCATTAGCAGGCCCAGATGAGTGAAGTGCTTGTATATCTCAATAAGCTTTCTGTATACACTATTTTCACCAAGAACCATTAACCGCCTCAGAGGGTGAGGACTAACAACAGCTTGCTAGGCTTTAGCTAACTGCTTATTATTGATGGTACTGTGAAATATTTGTTCACCCCATTCATTCATAACACTGGTGAGATGTGGGTTGAAATTGCGTGATGCTCATGTTTTGTTGGTTGCCTAAATTATTGTTGTTGGGTTAGTTAGCATGAAGAGAGAATTTAAATTCATGTCTTTATATTTCTTCTACTTTCAAAGTGGTGAGATCTGGCCAATCACAGTAGCTAATGGCTGAATCATGGTCGACATAACAGAGGCCCTAGTCTCAGCCCACAGTCTGTTTGATGCATAATACGCACAAAACTAGCTAGCTAATAATTACCAGTAAGAAATTTGATGTCTGGTTTTGCACAACTTTTATCAGTTGAAAACATAGAATGTCTGATTCTAAGGAGGAATTATGTTTATAGATACTTTAGTTTGACACATTAAGCTGTGATGGGTGATATGACTGCCTAGTAGGAGGTAAACAAGATATCCACAAGCTGAATTATGTGTTCTACTATTTTTCTAAACCCTGCGTGTGAAATAGTCTTAGAAATTTTGATTACAAACTTGATTACAAAGCTTGCTTATAGCTTCCCACACTTACTCTCTGTTTTCTGGCTTTCACAGGCTAACACTGCTGTTTAAATATTTAAATATCTTTTCCACACAAAGTCAAAAGCCTCATGTAGCCTATGCTGTTGGCTGAACCATAAACTGGAAGCAAGGTCTTGAATTTGCCTGATCTGGTGCAATAGCAAACCAAAAATTCAGCATATAATAGTTAAGAAGCCTGCTGGAAACACCAGTTTATTATAAAACAATGCCGATGATACTGGGAATTAAAGGTGTGCACTAGACAGATTAAGGAATTTGGTAATTTTTTAACTGTAAAAAAAGATTATAAAGATGGAAGGGAACCGAATATCTGAGATGTCTTTAAAATTACATCTTAAGTAGTAGTTGAAAATGTGCTTATTAATATATGAGTGCTCCTGCTGGTTGATGTTATTTAGTTAGTTCTGGGCATAACGGATGGCAGTTATTCAAACCATGACTGGGATGACTTTTTATTTGCATGTGTTAACTGGGTATACTCCTGCATATACCTCTTTTGCCCACTTCTACATAACCCAACACTCCTTTTAGAATGACTCCGGCATGTGTGTAAAATGTGTTTGTAAAAGTGAGAGACCAGAAAGACAGACGTATTGTGTGAATGGAAGAAAATGTAAAAAAGTCTTTGCACAGATGTGCTTTGAAGGGACTACTCACACTCTGTCAGCCTAAGGACATAAGAGAGCGAACAAGAGAGAGAGAGCAAGAGAGAGACATTGAGAACAGGAAAGAGAGAGTGTGTGTGTGCGTGTGTGTGTGTGTGTGTGTGTGTGTGTGTGCGTGTGTAAATAATTTAACATCTTGCTCTCTGAATGCAGTGTAGATCAGAGAAGATGGTATGAACTGTCCATCAATCTGTTAATCCAGAAAGTTCATATCCACTTTAACGTTCCTAACACTACTGACAGCAGCTGGCATAAATACTTGGAGTGAACTAAAAACGAGACGTGTCTTATTAAAGAACTGGGGTTTATGTCCCACAAAATCTACATCAGTTGACAGTAAGGTATTTTGGAGAACTCAGAAAGGCTTTTATGAGAAATCAGGTAAAACCCTCTGTTTTGAACCATAGTGAGCTGCCCTTCTTTTCATTGCCTACCACCTAAATAATGCATCCAGGGCAGCATCCTAACTTAAGTGACTAACAAATTACTTATTTGGAACCCATCAATGTGAATCATACTAATGGTGCTCCTCATGGAAATCACCCAGGAGACTCATTTTAGAGTTTGGTGTTAGCGTAAATGTTGGGTTATATTGGTTAGCTATATTCATATTGGACTATTTGTATGTGTACTTTGGTTTTAACTTGAATACACATAGTATTATAAGATTGTCTTCTCTACAAAAGATAGGTATATGTGATGCTGAATTACAATTTAAACAAATGTCAGTTGGAGGAGCTTATATTTTAGGAACACACCTACAATATTTTTGAATGCTGACTATGTATACAGCTCACCAAGTTTTGGAACAGACCCTATATATTTCTGTAACTTATTATTTCTCTATGGTCTTTTCTATTGGATTATCCTAGTCTGGATCAAGTCTATATCTATATAATCTATTCTGGTCCCCACATATGACTAAGCATGTAATCTTTCTATTGGAGCTTTACTGTCCAAATAATACAGATATCCAGCTTTACAATTTATGGCTGTTATTCCAAGTTAAAATGTTATTTCAAAATGGTGGAACACTCCCTTTCCTAGTGTGATTTATACTGTAGAACTTTAATGAGGTGCTGACCTTAAACTGTTTCAAACTGTTATTGTTCTTTTTCTCTTGGGTGTCTCAGACTGTAAAGTATTCCCTTTGAAACTAAATGTAAGTGACTGTACATCTGTATCATGAGAAAATAATCATCCCCTATTTAAAAAAATGGAGCAGGAGTTTTTTGGGAGCAGCTAAAGTAGAGGGCAACTTTTTTATAGCTTGATATTCTGGGTGTTAAGAAAATACATTTTTCTTCTGTTGGGAACTGAAGTGCAGGAAGTGTGGATAAAGAAAGGGGTGTTGCTGTCTTCTTCACGCCAATGTTCTCTCCAAATCTATGTGGAAATTTTACTTGTGTAAGATAAAGTTCTGCTTGGTTGCCAACAGCTGTATTGGACAAGAATAAGATGATGGAAATCACAGTTGAGTTTTGTTTTTTGATCCTCAGATTATAGGTACAATTAGAAATAGGACAGGAAATGGTGGGGAGAAAAAGGAATAGGATATGAAAATGTTGTGTGCAAGATTTGAACTCATATTACCCAAAGAAGCATCATGGCTTAATGTGTCAGCATATACACCCAATCTCTAGATCACAGTTCCAAATGTTAAGCTTTTTTAACTCTATGACTACGACAAAGTGTCTCCCATCAGCCTAGTCTCTCTAACTCTCTCTCTCTCTCTCTCTCTCTCTCTCTCGCTCTCTCTCTCTGTGAATTCTGAGAGTTTGCATGTGCAGAAGTGAAAGGGGTGAAGACTGAGCGTTGGAATTTCACTTTTTTCCTCTATACTTTGCTTTTCCATATTATCTTTATTCTGCATAAATTAGTGTTTATTTATTGTTTCCTTGTTGCTGTTGAGACTGAGGGATGGCATCCTGAGCTGAGGCACTGTCCTTAAAGCAATGGTTTCAGGTGTGTACCTGGGGTAATGGTGGAGGATGTGCTGGTTGTGATGGAAGAAGTGTTATTCCACAAAAGTGGGTTTTTTGAATAAGCATCATCTTGTTAATCTGTTAACTGAGAGAGGCCTTATGGTAAGTTTTTTTGCAGTTATATATTGCAGTTATTAATATGAACAGAGATATTGCTGATGAACTGGTTGTTGAAAAATTGAATGAAATGTACTCTGTACCAAGCACTAGTGGTACTTCCAGAGCTTGTGGTGGCAAAGGAACAGCTTGAGCCCACGTGCAGTAGAGAATGTAATGGGAAGAGATGCTTCATGCTATAGATGAAGCATTGTCAAATAAGACTGCATCTGGATTCATGTTCCCAAGGAAAGTGTCTGTGTAGTGCTGAGATAAATTCTCAAGAGTTCTCACAACATGATTTCTCATTGTATACTTTTAAAGAGATTCATGCTTTTCTAGAATGATTTTTTTTCCTGACATTGAGAAGTTTAAAAAGAGTTTTATTAAACCTGGTTTCTTTAGCATCTCAACTGTTTTAAGTGCTTATGCAGATAACATCATAGTATTCATTAATCTCTTGAGAGAGACATTATTATTTCATTGTGCAACTTTAAACGCTAAGTGTGAAAATTGTGGAATAAATTCATTGACCCATCCTCAGATGACCTGGGAGAAGAAAGCAAAACGTAGACGTAAACGTGTTTGCATTCAGGCCTCCCCCACCAGTTAGGTCCCAGTTCTGTTAATTGGGGTAGGTCTTGGTCCCAACCGTTTTTCGGGACAGGATGAGGACAAATCTGAGACAGGATCCCATATTTGCTGCAAATATTTCTAGTAGAACTCTAAATGTCTAAAAAAAATACATTTTTAATTTTGGTTAATTCATTAGAGGCTTGTTTTACGATTCCTTCCAAATTCGGATATAATTTCAGTAAGCATTTATTCAAGATATTTTTAAATGAATTTACTATTATATGCTCATAACTTCCATAACACTATGCTAACGTAACACATTGGTTACCCTAATCTGACAACTCCCTTATGTGTTTTGATGACAAACACACGAGTCTGTAGACAGTCCTGCCCCTCTTGAGAACAGAGTCCTGCCCCTCTTGAGAACAGAAGACTTGTTCAGACATTTTTATAGTTGTCTGCTATCTACTGTTCTGAAGTCTGCTGGCTTGAGTGTTTACTAGGTGATAACAGTGTCTTCTCATCCTCCAGACCCTACATACTGCAGTTCTTCTGTTCCCCTCCCCTCTCATCTTTTGTCAGTGTGTATGGAATGTGTGCAGAGACTGCTGGTTTGAGGATTTCCACCATGTAACACCAGCTGTCCGAGGCTTTGGTGTGTGGCTGAGAGAGTCCAGGCCCCAGGCACAGGTGTAGATAGCCACTGGGCCCCACATCAAAGTTCCTCCAGATAGCCCAGCAGTGTTTCATGTGTGAGGTTTCTGTCCACAGAGTAAAGCATTCACCCCTCCCCATCTTCCTGCTTTTCTCAATCTTGTACTATCTCTGCTGGCTGCCTGTCTGTGATTCACCAGACCAGACCACTTCCTCTCCTCCTACTCTTTGTTTCTGTCTTTCTCTTTGACTCTACTCACCATAGTGAGACAGGAAGAACTGATTTGGCTGTCCAATCATAACCAAATCAAGTTTCATTGAGTACAATAAAATTCCTGCTTTTATGCAACTGTGCTTACAACTGTGCATTTTAATGTTAACGGAATATCTTCTTGATCGAGTATGCTGTCATTTCATTGGCTGACTTCATGCTACCTCCAAAAGCAAGAGCATACAGGATTTCTTTTTTATATCAGGGTGCTGAGAAACAAAGTTATGTCAGGATTTCAGGTTGACTCAATGACTATAAAGTAATCACTATATGTGCCAAAAGTTAGTGACATTAAATCTTTGTAAGATATTCAGATTTTTTTTGTAGTTGTAAACCTACTCATTGTGACTTTACTCTTTAACTTCAGGTCTTATTTTGACATATAATTGTGTAATTTTTCATGTCATTGCAGAGTCAAAATAAGAAGCTAATAAGAAGTTATTTGATGCACAAACCTCTGCATGCATCATTTGATTTATGCATGACAGACTGAGAGACACATAATGGATGTTTCTAGAATCTGAATAGCACTTCTTTCCTTTTAAAGGGGCGCAGTGTTGCATTTTCCCATGTGAACAATAGGGCCTTTTGATTTGACCCACTGTAAATTTTGTGGGGAGCAGTGGTGGGAGGGTGGAGGTCACAAGGCTTTAATATGCTTAGCATTGACTGTGTCTCTCTTTCTCTGCAGCGCATCTATTAGGGCCCTGATTTGATTTTGGTCTATTCATTTGCAGTCCCAGCAGTAGCCTGCGGTGGTCTACTTTCTGCTTCTCTAATTGGTTGTGTCTCTGCCTGGCTGTCATTAGATTAAGTCGGACTCCTGGACACTTGTAGTCTGCGCTCGTCTCTCTATTTATTCAGTCCTAATCTAACGCAAAGTTCATTACTGATCACATTAAGAGTGCAATTGTAGATGTTGGGTTGAGTGCTGGTGAACACCGGGCTAACCTGATGGAGAGAGAGAATGAACAGAGGCTGAGCTAAAATCGTGAATCGTCATTGGACAAGAGAGATGCTGCATACAGCAAAAGAAGAAGAATAGTGGTAGATTGTGAAGTGGAGGAAGCAGAGGATTGTGAGATGTCCCCTCCCCACTTTTGATAAATGTTTTATCCTACGCGTTTTTTCTGCATCCTGATCCCAAGGTAAATCCATAAAAAAGCGTGAATTTTTTTCATTGTGTGAACAAACTTGGATTTTTATTTTATTGTCATTGTAAGAGATGAGATAGGTGCACCATTGTGCATGACATTGTCATTAAAGTTGTTTCCATGACAGCATTATTTTTCAATTATATTACATTTTATATACATACATTTGTGAAGTTGTATAGAAGAATATCCTGAAATTAAATTGTTCCTATGCCCCTTGATGACATCAGCATTCACATGATCACATCATAACAGTGTATTAACATAAAGGCATCATTTCAGCTTTACTTATTGATTAAAATGCTCTACATGTTTTGTTTTTAAGGTTTTTCAAGGTGGCTGAATAAAAAAGAAAACTCAAAGACTTTAATGTTTACATCAACCCATATAGTTTTGGTGGAATGCTTTGTATTGTATCCAAACCAAACAGACAAACAGCACCAGACGAGCTTGGGAAAACAAGGAAGCATGGCTTCCAGGCCCCTAAATAGTTTCAAAAGTCACAAAATGGTCCAGATTTCCTTTATTATTTTTAGCTTTTAAGAGGAAAGCTAAGTGTCACAGCTTAGCTATACTTCAGTGATGTTTAAAGGTGATATGACCAATTTCTGTGCCACTAGTGTTCCTGTAGCTCAACTGGTAGAGCATTGCGTTAGCAGCGCAGAGGTTGTGGGTTTGATCCCGGGGAACACAAATACTGATAAAACGTATACCTTGAATTTACTGTAAGTCGCTTCAAAGCGTCTGCCAAATGAATAAATGTAGTGACATCAAAAACAGAATTGCAGAAAAGCAATTAGATCAATAATAACAGTACAGCAATTATTCTGGAATGGTGCAGAAATGAACACATGCAGCTACAGCTGTCTATGAAAATAATTCAGTTTTTATACATCACATTTATCGTACATTTATCATTCTGATATTACAAGGTCAATTGTAATAAAGCAGTTTTAGTCACATATGTCTTATTAAATTTCAATATCATGGGTGTCGTGGTAAGAATAATCAGAGGAGACAGGATAATATAAAGAATATATCAGAATATAACTGTAATAGCAAAACTTAGAAACACATGAGAATGGCTGCAAACTCAAGACACCATAACCAAACAAGGACTGACAAAGAACTAGGAAAAACAAGTAGTATAAATATACAGGCATTAAAAAGAGGCAGGTAAGACCAACTAGTTGTTATGGAAACAAATGAGGAAAAGAAAGGTGACTATGGAAACAGACTATGGATTAGTATGGTTGCTATAGAAACAAACAAGAGACTAATTAGGAATAACAGGACAATGACAACATGGAAATATAAGAGACTGAAACAGAAAACAAAACAACATGAATGTGACAATGGGTTTGATTAACAAAAACTTCTCCACACCATCCTTCAGTTATGGTGAATGTTTCTGTTTTCCCCTGAGGCAGAGAAAATAGTGACAGATGGTAAAATTGTTACTGTCTGTGTTTGGAAGGAGGTGGGGAGGGAGGTGGAGGTCTGGATTTAGAAGACAGCTGCCAATATGAGGTAATTTCTGTTTGGGAAGAGCAGGGGCCTCTTTCTTGATATTCTTTAAAGATGCCTTGATATCGTCTGCAAAGGGGATGATCCTGTGGACAGAACCTGTAATGTGAAATATTTGTACATCCTACAAATACTGCAAATACTGACCAGAAACAATATGATGTTTATCTCATGACAGAAAATGCAGAAATATACCAATAAGCTTGTTTCATAAATACCTGCAGAATTTGGTGGATCTACAAAAGGAGAAGGTAGAAGAAATAAGAGATTGAGATAAATCCTTTTTCAGATGCCACACAGACTCACACAAACCTGCCGTTAAATTCCAAAAATAAATAAATACATAACTTTTTTTATCATTGTCAAAACCCCCCACCCCCTTTCAGTCTCCATCTTTATTTTAAAGATCATCTCTGCAATTTATCCAGCTGCATTGAAACCTAATGTTAAACTAAATCCAAACTAATAAGTTTAGTGGGGTCATCCTAATTCATTTTGCAATGCCTTTATGGTCAAGTAAATTACTCATAATGTGGTTCGCCATATTTTTACAAACTGATTTGAAAGGCCCTCCTATACATTAGAATTTCATTCAGCCATAGACTTTGACATTGATTCATATGTAACTACATTCATATGTTTTCTTATATAGTTTTAATATTATACTATTTTAAAAGTTAGGATTTTTGAGGTAATTCAACATGTCAAGAAGTGTCAAACTTGTTTCTGTATTTTAAAACCTGCTGGGTTTGTCCTAGCAACAATTTTCAGGATAAAAGAACCTTTTATTTTCCCCCGAATTCATAAATTCAAATGTTTTATTTAGCAAAGCATAAGGTCAGAGGACAATTTCAACTTGATTATGAAATATAATTGGGCCATACAAAATATAAGATGAGGTTAGCTGTGCATGCAATGAAACCCTCTTTTGTTATGTGCAACGTCTAATAATGATGAAATAAGTTTTCTGCACAGGCTGTTTGCAATGGAAACAAATACGTTCACTTTGCCCCATCGCAATGTTGGTTTGATTATAGAAGTTAATGCAGGGCTGCATTAGCGTGTCCTGACTTAGATATGCATCTCTGCTGTGACTATGCCATGGCTGAGTGCCTGGTCTGGTGCTCAGGGCTTTCTGTGCCCGTTTGCTTAATCAAATCCTGATTCGGTTTGCCTCTGCGATTGAGGGCCATGTCACACTAACATAATGTTATCTGGTCTCTGGACTTTTTCTCACTGCCATATCCAGCCACCCATCTGGAACATTCTGGGTTTGTTTTTTACAGTGACATTCATGCAGCCCCTGTTTTCTGGGTCCAATCTATCTATTCTAAGCTACTGTATGACCAATACATGAGTGTTTGTATTTGTGGGTGTCATCATCTGAGTAAAAGATAAACTGGGTTATTTACTACAAAACAATGTTGTGTGTAAACAATATAATATGTTTTTCAGCAAATTTATCTTGAATTGTTTATTATTCTTGTTTTAAACATAAACCACTAAATTGTTAGGCCTAAAAACAAGAATAAAAACATTTTCCAATAGAAAAAACATTAATTTACCTAATAAAAGTACATTTCAGTACAGTTTCAACCGTTTCAAGGTTGTTTCAAGACAGGCAGCTGTTTTAAATGCCTGTTTTCTATATGTAATTAAATGAGGCAATAAAATGTATGGAAGTGCATATTCCTGTGTGAATATATATTCCTGCCCATACTGTGATCCGTCTTGGGCCATTGAAAAACCAGCCCAGAGTACAATCATGTTCATTTAACAGCACTTGATGCACCCCCACCCCCCAGCAGAATATCATTACATTCCATGCACATAAACCTTAACAGCCAGAAATGCAACATATCTGATCTGATCTCAATTCAGTGGTACTGAGCTCATGGGCTGATTTAGAAACAAGATATTAGCTTGGGTCTCTGGATTAACTCAAAGCTAAGCAGCCCAGGTCTCCCCTGCCTCAGGCTTCAGTCGTGCTGTAGCAGGGTTTTCATTAGAGCGTAATTGAAAGCGACTCTTGTTCTGCACTGTAGACTTCCTCCACTTCCCCCTGCAATGTCTGGAAGTGTATTAAATGATAACAATGCTTCATGCCACCAGCCTCATTAATAATTCCCCTCTTCCCAACAAGTATGATAAGATGTATCTGTTTTCAGTTTGTGACTGGTGCCTGATGGCAAAGCCATGCGTATATGATCAAGGAAATATTTCTCCAATGTGGCCAATCATTGTAGACATTGTAGGAGTTTTTTGTTTAACATTTTAAACATTACTCAAAACAGCTCAGTGCCAACACCTCCTCTACTGGTTCTACTACTAGACTTAAATTTCACAATTTTTACTACAGACTTAAGATCAATAGTTGAGTAAGTAAAATATGGAAGTGAGTGGGAATAAACAGCTTTATCACACTGGCCACATGAACAAATCCTGATGTGACAGATGGAAATTTGGTACTACAATAAACATGTAACATAACCCCATCCTGCAAGTCACTGATCTGACTGTGGGGCACTGGAAGTGAGGATGTCTCGTAGACTTGCCCTGTCTAAAGGTGCCTAATTGAAAAATATGGAGATTTTGTTCGTGCTCGATTCATCTTCCTGTGGTGTAATCCACAGAGGGGCATTTTTACATGCAAGCACTAACCAGAGACAGCTGGGGCACCGTGGTGGGAGTATAGTTTAAACAACATGACAAATCAGAAAAGGAGAAGGGGCAGAGGAAACAGAGGGGCATGTGGATTTGAGTTGTTGATGAGGCTGACCCAGGTTGAGCTGGGGTAAGTCAGCAGTCATCCTTGAGTTCCTCTCACCCACATACTGGCACAGAACTCGGCCTCCTGTGTTTCCGCTTGATCTCAGGCTCACTTTATGAACCTAATGTCCACCTTCATCTATCTCTGTCACTGGGACACTTTCATTTGGCACAATGGGATGCTATTTGGGGGTGTGTGGATGGTACAGATACGACAAGATCTGGTCTGAGACATGATTTGACTATCTTACATAGGTGTAGAACTACAGTGGAAGTGACGTGTGGCCAAGTATGGTGACCCATACTCAGAATTTGTGCTCTGCATTTAACCCATCCAAGTGTAGACACACAGTAGTGAACACACACCGTGAACACAAACCTGGAGCAGTGGGCAGCCTTTTTTTTGCTGCGGCGCCCAGGGAGCAGTTGGGGGTTTGGTGCCTTGCTCAAGGGTCTCACCTCAGTCATGGTATTGAGGGTGGAAGAGAGCGCTGTCCGACTTTCTAACCATTAGGCCACGACTGCCCCCAAAGTCGTGGCCTAGAGGAGATGCTAGAGAAGATGCTGTTTCATATATCAGCAGCGCACACAGCCTAAGACACCCAAATGGTATATGTATGTTCTGGTCTATATCACTAAGTTGTCAACAAGACATTCTGATATCATTTGTCCAATCCAGTGTCTCACAAAGTGGATGCTTTAGGCCACATAAGAAAGGCTTTTAGGTCTTTAGTGCATGGTGTTCATCAGTTAAGGTCTTTCAGAGTAATGAACCACACTCACATTCGAGACAGAGCTAGGGCTCAGGGTGGTACTGGACCTGGTCTTTGGCTGAGAAAGTGATATCATTGCAGATTTCGACTCAATAATGTAATGTCTCAGAAATGTCAGTTTGCATATGTGATTGTGCTGCATTATATACATAATATACAGTATTTACAGAATTATATACATTTTATTATTACAGTTTAATACAAATATTTTCTGTAACTACATTCCTTAAATACTTTGTTTCCCACTTTTTGGTGTGTCTAATGAATTCTCTTTAGCATTTATATCTTGACTGGGTGTGTGTATAATCTGAAAGCATTATGTGATTTTAAACACAGTTTGAGTGGTTGTGTTGCAATCATATGATTTTGACACATTGCCTGCAGAATCCATGACATCCTGCAGAACTGATGTCATGAACTGTATTTGATCCCTTTTTCTCATCTCTGACCAATCGCAGAGGCCTGGTCAGCCTGTGTAACATTTAACCTGCAATCATTTTGACACAGGTTAACAGCTCATCATATCAATCCAACCCTCAGTGAAATCTGAGCTGCCTATATGTTAGAAATAAAGTTTATCCTAGAGCTCAGTGAGTGTTTGAATGGGATTTCTACTTTACAGTTTTGACCTTTCAATGGCACCATCAGAGGCCCGGGTGACCTAACATAATGTTGAATGTGTCCCAGGTGTGAACTGTGACCGAGGAGGTGAAAGCAACCAAGATTGATGTTCCTCACTTCTCTGCTCACTTCTCTGATGTAGCTGGGATGAAGCTGGTCATTCAGGGGTTGAGGATGTGTCTGGATGCAGAAAATGCAGAACACCTCTTGCATCCTTTTTGTGTGGTTTTCTGTCTTTGAGTTTTTCTGTCTCTATATCTTCTATGTTTTTGTCCTTTTGTCTTCAAACAGTCACTGTAAAGTTTATTAAGGGCAGTGTGGGAGAAGTTATATTCTGGTTTTAAGCTGTAAAAAATTGTCATGGCAAAGAAAAAAAAGATGAGAAGAGAAGAGGTGCAAGTAATGTTCCATAACCTTTCCTCCCCACCCTTCAACTCAACTCATCGTATGGCTTTAAATACAAGTTATTACTTCCGGTATCCAGGAAGCCATTACTCTTGTGTGGGGCCTCTGAGATCACATCCTGGGTGGAAATATACTGTCATATACCTGCAGACTACACAAAGAAAGACGGCAAATATGTGTGTATATTTATCTCAACAAAAAGCAATACAAGCAGTTGTGGCCTACTGGTTAGAGAGTAGAACTTAACGAGAAAGCTGCCCATTCTAATCACTCCTCACTGGTGATGGTTAGATGCAGTCAGTCACTCTGAGGGTACCTTCCATAAAGTTGTCTGTATTATTTACATTATTTACCATTTATTTTGCCACAGAATATGGAGACCCAGGTGGAGCCGATAAGCCCATGTGGCACAGATGGTACTGGAGATCGAGGTGAGGCCACAGCAACGAGCTTATGATGTAGAGCCAGGGAAGAAGCAGACAGAAGGACAGAAGCAGAACTGGTGAGACAGAGGACGAAAGCAGAACCAGGGGAAAGGGGGAGCCAGATGAAGCTGAAGCCACAGGCAGGACATCTGGCCAAGATTGAGCTAGAGGTAAAAGGGAGTCCAGTGAAGCTGTATGGTTGATGGCTTTTGCTGGTGGCCTGAAGACTCGACTCGAGGCAGATTCTCACAGCCAAGTGTAAAAGATGAAGAACAACTGAGGAAAACCAGAGGAGATGGAGCTGAGCAACTGCCTATCAGAGACGCTTGAGGGGGATCACCAGCAACATAAAGCAGAATGGAACCGGCAGGGGAACAGGAGATTCAGAGTGGAGCAGAATCAGCAAGGACACAGGAGATGCAGTGCCAGCCAGATGAACATACATGTAACACCTGTGTTTGTATTAACAGTGTAAAAACTGTTAGAACTAAAACATTCCTCTATTTGTAAGACTGACGTGGCCAGAATCTGACCTCTGAAGTTAAAACAATTATTATACAATCTGATTCTCCCGCCAGGCTTTGATCAGTGTCAAATCTCCACATGGACAACGTTGCACCAATATATACGGATATTAATACATGCAAAAAAAATCTGGAAGCATTCCAAAGTTTAGTAAACGTGCCAATTTATTGCATCAACATGTGTGACCGGGATAAGATTAATACGCCATAGCATTTCCTGTTCAGATGCATAATGGCAGTATCGCACAGTATCTCATTTTGTGCAGTACATACATTTAAAGCAACAACAAAAACAATAACAGTGCAAGTACATTGAAATACATTGTTTAAATAAAAAAACTGGTTGCTATCCATATTCATAGGGGTCTCCTTAGAAGTTTTGCATGCTAAAAGTCATGTGTGACTGGGGCCTTAGCCCTGGCCACCCCCTGTCTCTGTACCTGGGTTAGTGTTACTGTATGGTGTTAATTTTGGGCATTGACAGGGAATCAACATCTGCGCATGCACAGAGCATTTTTAATTCTCCCAGCCTGTTCTGCGTCTCCAGCATTTTTCTTGACTGAATTTGTCTTCAGAACGTTCCATGGTATCAGGCCCGGCTCCAGGCTAATACCGTGGGAGTTTTGGTTCCTTACCACTGTCGCCTTTGGCTTGCTCATTGGGAGACTACTGACATATATAAAAAGACATACTTTGGTAATATCACTTTTAATATAACAGCAGGGGTGCCATGAATATTTATAATGATGATATGCAAGACAGAATTTTGGGCCCCATTATTGGGGGGTGGGGGGGAGGGAATATTTTACAACATTATAGAAACTTCAGTTAATGCTATTAGATAAAAGATTACAATAGGCTAACTGATAATGACTTAATGCAGACATAAACTATTCTAGCAGGGTCAGAAATTAAGTCTTTGCCCCCTGGATCTGATTTCCTTATTTAATGTCTTTGTGTTGTCTTTTATGTCAATTATGTAAATGTGATTCATGTAATTTCATCAGAATAATGACATACTACAGGCTGCCACCAATAAAATGTTATCAACATTAACAAAAGCCATCTTTACACTGCAGAAGCTGCATCTGACATGACATTTATATTTTTTTACATTTATGTTCATTTACAGACTGTTTAATACTGCTCAAATGCAAATGCATATACATAACAATTGCATAATATGATGAGGTTAAGAATTTTTTGCATGTAATTTTAAATACATAATGTATATACATTATAAAAATATAAATTGTAAAAGAGACAAAGTTTTTATTTAGGGCTGATGCCTCTTTCTATTTACACACAAGGCAGGCAGCATAAAATCTGTCTTTAAAAAGAGGATATTAGGAAAGCATCTCAGGTGTTATACATATAACTATAACATAATTGATTATTGATTCTGACATTGTTATCATGATTATTAATGTCAGTAACAGAATACATTAAAAACGTTTTGCACTCCATATTTTTATAGGATACACATTAAAAGCAAGCAGAGAACCGATTATAAATAATTGTATTGGTCTGTTATGCATTATTGGATCATGGACTTGTCTTCTTCTCTTACTAGCATGAAAAACAAACGGTTATTCATGCTGCAAATAAACTGCATGCAAAAAACAGCAAAGAAAGTTCCCCTATAACTGAAACGGTCAATGACTTCTGTAATTGGGTAAAAACTCCCGTTATAAAGCCGAACATTTAATCTCAACATCGTATCTGCACTTTGATGTTCGTGATGCCAGCATTCACAAAACTCGTTGTTAGCGGAGGGTAAAGGACATTGCTGGCGTACTTTCAGACTCGTGCGTCATGCACGCTGTTTTCTTTGCCCGGCTAGGGCAACTTAGGACGTGCGCTCCCGGTGTGTGTACACTTCTATAGAAAAGATGCTGCACTTCCTGTCCATTGAGCAACTGCATTATTTCTGAATACCTGAATATGGCACAAATTTAGTTAGTGTTATGTGATGTGTGGGGGGTGGCCAAGCTCCTGGCTGGGTGGACCGGGCCGACCTTGCACCTCCCATAACAACCACTCTATCCGCCAGCACCCGGTGTTCTGTCCACCTTGTCAGGTTTTCCGACCGTAGAGAAAAAATATCTATATCTCATGATTCATCCTACCACATGTTTCTGCTTTGTGTCGGTGACTATGTAAAATAATTAAGGGTAACTTTGCTAAGATTCTTGTTAGGCAATGGTAGGATGATTGGACAGTCATAAATAACCCATCAGATTGTTCTACCAGTACAAAATAAACAGGTAGGATGATTTGTCAGCAAACAGTTCTCACTGCTGCTAATAAATAGCCAAAAATTGCCTTACTTGAAAAAAGTAGTGGTAAAAAGTATGGGCGTGTTGTTCAGTGTGACGGAAATGAGGCAACTTTAATGTGCGCAAGCGCAGTAAGGCCTGTTAGGACAATTGGCGGGTTGGATGAAATGTTAGGACGCCGGGCCTGCCAGGTATAGTATTACTTTCATTTCATCACTAAAGCAAATTGTATATACTTTATATAATACTGTTTGTAAGATTAGTTCTACTTCGAGATTTAGTTGTCATTAACCACTCTCATCTTAACGTCAGTTTAATTGTGCGCTTTCTTCTTTAAGTCAAAGAGCTGCTGTTAATTGTGACATCCACAGGCGGAGGTTAATATCCACCATCTCAATCGATTCATGTTTACGATATTCATGTTTTAAATGTGAGGCAGCCAATATGCGTTACCAGTTATCAGTTGTCATTTCTCGCAACTATCAGTCTTATAAGATTATAAGACTCGTAAATATTAGCTACAGGCTGCGTGACAATTTGTTGTTAGGTGTTTGTCAATAGTATCGTCAACTACGCTGACAAGTTAGCATGTGTATAATAAAAGTGCTAATTTCAGTGTTTTGAAGCGTCATGCAAAGGCTACAGTGGGAGTTTATATAAATAAATGCTCTTTATAAAAAGCTTAATTTACCCCCGATGTTTTGTTTTACCCAAATTTGTATTTTTTAACATGACGGGGTAACCTAACACCATGATGCGCAGAAGGCAAAAGGTGGGTGATTCTATAGGATAGGAGAACCTATCTCAACTAGTTAAAAATGTACTAAACAATGATGTTTTGATCATTAAACTTTAAGTTTTAAACGTTGTTGCAGATTAAAGAAAGCATGCATTGTTCAATAAATGCCATTTATTCGTATTGAGTTATATATAACGCTTTTTAAACTAATTTCTTCACTCAGTCACATTTTGCCTTTAAGAAATACTTTGCTTTACATTTTTATATCATCTGACTTACAATTTCAAAATTAAAGAAAAAGTATTGACAATATTTATGTATAATAAGCCATAAATAAATACCCTTGATATGTTGGATTTATCACCACGGAGTTTTAAATGTTACACTTGTGAGTATTAATTTCTAAACACCGTGAGTGTTACAAATTGACACCGTGTTTGTGTAAGTAACACTTTGGTAAGTGTTAACTGAACACTAACAAAGATGGATGTGTATGTTTACTCGTAGAGTGTTAGTGTTAACACGCATAATGTCTCCCAACATCATTTTGCAGTGTTCTCACAAACCTGCATGTCATCAGACCATTGCTTTAATTAAAAAAAACTGTTCTTTTGCCAATGGCGATTCGCTCTTTTTCTTTCGCTATGTATGTGTGTATAAAATATATTAAGCAATGTATCTCAATATATCTGTGATCTAATTTATTGACATAAAATTATTAACTGTAAGTCAATAATTAGTTGATTAAACATTTAAAGAATATATCAAGACTCATTTTTGCCAAAGGCACTCCAAAATGATCATAATGAAAAATGAGCATAATGAAAACATTTGTATTTTTAAATAATTGAAATATGGTAAATAATAGGTTGGATACGTCACTCGAAATGTTTGTTTAATGTAATTCTTACTGTGACAAAAACGTCGTAGCCTAAGAGTTCAATCAACCTGACAAGAAGCTTTTGTGATCAAACTTAGCAAAACTAATTAAAAGTTAATAGCAGCAAACTTTGGTGCAATGTTCACAATTGTCTCTTTTATTAAACACCTATACATCTATACAAAACCTTGAACTGCAAAAAAAGATAATAGTTCAGAATAGATCAATATGGCATATTAGCATTATTAGATGCATATATCTTATTGTGTAAAAGGTTTGTTTGTAAATTTAAGTAGATTTTTGTAAATTAGTTTAGTTAGTACATTTTGTGTCCATTATTTAAAGTGACTCAAAGTTACTCTTTGGGAAGCGTTAGGACTTCATCTCACCTGTCGCTTTGAGACTGTGGGTATAACGTTTTTGACCGGCGACATGAGAGGGACGAATTTCTCTGTATTTAAAATACTTGGAAACATTTATGATAAAGTACATAATTAAACAAATTTTATAACACGATGCAAGTAGTTTTGACAATATACCTGATCCACACGTGTTAATTACTAGGCTTGCACAACCTTTTTGACAATAACTAAAGAGGTTATAGGGGAATAGATGATAAATAACTAACTATATATTTTCTTATTTCGTAAGCAGTCCTTTTAACCTAAAACATTAGTACGTGTGTAGAGTTTTAAAGAACAGAAAAGTTAGAGAAGGTCTTTTAAAAATACGCCCTTTAAAATAACACCTGCAGAAAACAGCATTGCTCATTGTGTAGACTGAATTTGGTGTCAATTTTCTAGAACAAATAAATAAATTAGAACATTATATGTATCTTAACTATAAATAAAATGTACTTTTGTCCTTAAAATTTTTTTGATGTACTTCGACCTGGTAAACAGTTTTAAACTAACTCTGGTAAAACATTTTGTAGTATTTGAGTTGAATTCCTAATGAAGTCCTATTCCTATGTAACGATACACACAATGATATTAAACGGATAAAAAAACTTGATAATTCGAATTGATAATTGAACAAGAAAAACTGAACAAGTTTTTCTTGATAATTGAACAAGAAAAACAATAAATCGAAATAATGAGTTATTGTTTACTCCTACACAAATTCCCATTAATGTAGAAGTAAGGCATATTTACTCCCTTAGACACACTAAACAATAAATAATCGTAATTCACAATATAGTTCAGCCTTTTTTTTCAACTTTTAAAGTTAACATTAGTATATACACACAATGTATTATATGCAATTAATTAAATACTCATATCTGTTCTTGAGATTGTACGCCTACCTATTTTACAACAATCAAAATTTCACCTGCGTCAATCTTTTATAAGCTATAGCTCTTACCAAAGAGGAATATGTGGTTGTTAATATCGATAAAGGTTTATCCAGCACTGTTTTTGATGTCCTTTCTCTGTTGTAGGAGTCCATACCCTTGACTGAAGATTCACCCGTAACTGTTGGGAAGCATGAATTAAACAGCTTCTCCAGCTCCTTGCAACTGTCATAACTTCAATCCCGTGTGATCTCTGACGGTATCAAGTCAGCAGCATGTGTCTCCCCCCAGGACAGTCCTGTTTTGTGCTGTTGGTGGAAACTCGTTTCTAAAGAACACACTCGGGATTTCTGATTATGAAACGAGTTTCGAGGTTTTCTGCACTAAAAAAGAAAGAGTTGTAAACAAAGTTTATTGTTTTTGCTTTACCCTCCAGGATGTGGCTTATAAAATTTAATTGAAATCGATTCAAAAACACTTTTGTTATTGTTGTTTTTACTAAGATGGATTATTGAATGCGGAAATGTTTTTTTTCTCGACCAGAGAAGCTTTTAAGAACATTGAGTGGATGGGTGCACGCTGTGGGTTAAATATGGGGCTAAATTTGGGGCTAAATATGAATTGACAGGAGTAGGTTCTTATTGTGTGACTCCAGCCGACTGGCGCCAAGCGCTCTTTAACAAACCGAATCCCTCTTAATCAAGGATCTGTTGACGAGCCTCTTAAAGGTGCACCACTGCTTATAGAGGTTTAGTGCTCTGGTTGTTACTCTGCTGTACCCTGTCGGACGACTTAATCCAAACTATTCGTGAACAGTTCTGGAACTGTAGATCTGTTCATGCATCAAATGTATGATTCCTGATCATGCATCGAATTATCTAGAGTCTGTTACACATGTTGTATGCAAAAAACATTGCTGTAAAAACTATGTCTTGTGTACCTCTATTCATTCCAGCAGGCAATCCGTGAACTGAAAATATTCTCTCGCCGAAATCAAATCGGTCGTAGTCTGTCTCCGTTTCTCTTTGCCCTACAATACACTCAGTGCGAGAATTATGCTTAGTGTAACCAGCAATGTACTGAGTTGAAAAAACCCCGACATCCTGTAATATCCTAAAATCAGATAACTGTGCACGTGTCGGAAAATCTAACAAATTTGTCGGCTTTGTTATAAATTAATTTAACTGCGTTTTGGGGCTTTGCTTGTTATATGTGTTGCTATTAATAGCCCACTCAAAAACCGTTCAAATAGCGGACATGTATTTAATCGCATTTAAAAAATCAGAATAGTAACGATTTCAAATGGTAACATTTTAGGTTATATAACTTTGCATTCAAGGTCTAAAGTGTTTTTTTTTTTTTTATAAAGGATAGAATCGGGCTTTACAGCATGCGGTTTCAAAACTAACGAAACATAAAAACACAAGCCGGGAAAGGCTCTTAATCAGCCGGCTGCCCACATCCAGATGACCGTCCTATGTTATACGTTTGGAGGTGGGATCTCCAGTTCTCTACTCTGTCATTGGTGAATATTTTATTCTGTTGACATGCTTTCTTACTGCAAATGCCTCTGACACCTTCTAGCCAACCCCCCTTTCACGATCTTGTCTGGGGCTGTCAAAACCACGCCTATGTAGCTTCACAATTGGTCCAGAATGCGTAAAATCTGCAATCAAGACTGGTTAGATCATTAGCCCGCGGATCCAGTAAGAAGGACATGTAAGACGGACACAGTTACAGTGGCCAGGGAAATCCACAACAGTGCTCGTGACTTTCCTCACTCTTGTTAAAGGAACTGTTTTAGATTCTGTGGTGACTTGGACTAAAGGAAAAGTGAAAATCTGAACCGAGGCGTCGGCAGAATCCTCCTTTGAAGGATATTATCACTGTACTGGAATCGGAGTATCCTCAGCGGGAGTGACGTCTACTACTGTGAAACTAGCATTCTTATCTTTCAGCTGTTAAAGGGCGACAAACAGTCAGAGAGACTGACAATCTGAGACTGAAACTGATAGTTTCAGGCGCAGTTATTTTAGAGTATTATTCTTTCATCTAGCTTCTCGGATGCACCGATGAGAGATCCAGTTTTAACAGCGAACGCTATGGCATATCACCCTTTTCACGCGCACAGGCCGGCCGACTTTCCCATGTCAGCTTTCCTTGCTGCGGCTCAACCCTCCTTCTTCCCGGCTTTCACTTTACCGCCGGGTCTCGGTAAACCTTTGGCGGATCATGGGCTCTCCGGCGCGGCTGAGTCTGACTTACACGCGGCGCTGGGTAATCATCACCAGGCGGCTCATCTTCGCTTTTTTAAAAGTCTAGAGCCAGAGGAAGATGTTGAAGACGATCCTAAAGTTATATTAGAGTCTAAGGAGCTTTGGGATCAATTCCACAAAATTGGAACAGAAATGGTCATCACAAAATCGGGAAGGTAAATATATCTCTTTTTTTAAAACAAATTTGAAATGTTTGTGCAGTTACTTAAAGGTAGATTAAAAAGCAACTTTTACTTTGAAAATATTTTGTCTATTTTACTATAGAAAATATAATTTAGCTTAAAAATTTCGCAGTTGGATCAAATAACAAACGCTAGTGTATCTCTACATATTTGTATATAGACATATTGAATATTCGATTCATAATAGCATTCACGTTAATTATTAAGACTATTATATAGTAATACGTGTCTGTTATTGGGGCATGAAGTTTTAAATAAATATTGCGCTAAGAGGGGATCACAGTTTTTCACTGTGCCATACAGGGTAGACAGGAAGAATATATACTTGTGGACAAATAACAGAAACATTCATCTAAACCATTTTTGTTTTTTATTATTTCAATTTAGAATGTCAAATAAAAATTCTTATGAAGTCAATTAATGTTGATCATAAATATTCTGATTCTCACGAGTTACGTCAACACCGTCTCATGGAAATTCGTAATATTGTCTATTTGTTCCGTCCACAGGAGAATGTTTCCTCATTTTAAAGTGCGCATGAACGGCCTGGACAAAAAAGCAAAGTACATACTTTTGATGGATGTTGTCGCGGCAGACGACTGTCGATACAAATTTCACAGTTCACGATGGATGGTCGCAGGAAAGGCCGATCCAGAGATGCCCAAACGAATGTACATTCACCCGGATAGCCCGGCCACGGGTGAACAGTGGATGGCAAAGCCTGTTGCATTCCACAAACTTAAACTGACTAATAATATTTCGAATAAACATGGATTTGTAAGTTACATTAATTGTTGTTTAATTCGTCGTATTTTTTACTACCCCATGGTCGCATTCTTTGACATGAAAAGAGCTTTGCTTTATAGAAAATACAGTAAAAGATTTAAATGATGTTTTTGATTTGCGTGATTTACTTTTTGAGAGAGAGAGAGGATGCGTTTGACTTTTTGAGTAAAATGGGGGAAAGTGTATTTAGTGTCTTTAGCCCAAATGATGCACGAATGAAAGACTTAAGGAGCAACTGCATTAATTGCCACGGGCCAAGCAAGAAATATTATATTTGAGTATAATACATAATTGATTACCACTGTTTTTAACCACACCATGCCACTAATGTTAAGACCAAATAACGAAACTTTGTCAATAACAGACTGTTTTCTATCTTTCAGACCATTCTAAATTCAATGCACAAGTACCAGCCCAGGTTTCATATCGTTAGGGCCAACGATATTTTGAAACTTCCATACAGCACTTTTAGGACATACGTATTTCCCGAAACGGACTTTATAGCTGTCACTGCGTATCAGAATGACAAGGTAAGTTACTAAATGACACAGTGTCAGTGCTTGAATATGCTATTATTACTTTTAGTGTGTTCATACTGCATTTATTTCTTTGTTTGTAACTTATCAATATGTGGGCATCGGCCATTGCAGAGTTATTTACAGATTAAATTTGGGTGTATTTATTTGGAGTATGTCAGGCGAAAGATTATGAAATGTAATAAATGTAATCTCACTTCTCTACAAGATCACACAACTGAAAATCGATCACAATCCATTCGCAAAAGGATTTAGAAACACGGGAAATGGAAGAAGAGAAAAAAGGTATTGTGTGAGTGTTGCTTGTTTTAAATATAGTAGTTGTATAGTTGTAGTAGTAGTAGTTATAATTTTAAATTAAACTGCGTTGTAGGAAACAATTAGCTTTACCAACAATGCGAGTGTATGATGATCAATACAAAGTGAATAGAGATGGAGGAGATTCAGACGCCTCATCTTGCGAACAAACTGCTGGGATGGATTCAGTTCACTCGCCGACTGGATCAATAACAAGTCCATATAAGTTCAACACATCTAGAGGTAAAACAAACAAAACCTCCTATATATTTGAAGTATTTATAATGTCTGTTACCTCCAACAACATAAGGGTTTCCTTTTTGTGTGTCTTACTATTTTTTTAAAGTCAGAACCAGTTTATCTTTTCTTCTGGTGAAGCTTTGTTCTTGTGATAAAAAGTTACGTTATCACTTTATTTCAAATTGATAAAATAAGCTATAGAAAAATGTAAAAGGATCATGTTAACTTGTTGTATTTTGTAGTAGACTGCTTTGTTGTCCCAAAGGAATTGTCATTTCAATTGTCAATTGCTGTATCGTGTGATTTACCCGGTTTATATGATTCTATATAATATTTTACCAATTGCAGGATAAAAATATTAAATAAGCCAACATGATGTCACTTTTACTATTAAATGACAAAAATATTTTAGTTCTTGCTAACATTTTATTATGCATTTTGCCATGATGTTGCATTTAATACCCTAAGGCTTAAACCAACTTAATGCTCACATTTATACCAAAGACAAATAGACACATTTATTATTATTTTGTCTTTTAATCTAGGTTAAGCAAAACTGAAATGTTGAAATTAATTTACTGATAGAATGATGGCTACTACTTTCTGATAGACAGATTTAATTTTAATAAATTAAAAGACAATGTTTACTGTTTCAGAAGGATTTGCATTTTCATTTATTGACAAGGCATTTCCAACATGGCTATTACAGTGCAAATTGTGGATTTACCCAAAAAATAATTAGATTGACAATCCAGCAAGAATGAATTTGTAGATCTTTGGATTGGATGTAAAATGTATAAATTATTTCAGTGCTTCTTTGTAAAAGTTAGCTTTATAGAAAAATTATACTATATAGAAATTATTGCTTCTCAAAGATCGTTGGTTGCATTGGTACTGCTGAATGATTTTCAACAGCTCATAGGATTTTACCTTCAAACAATGTAAAACTCAAACATTTTACAAAAACAAAAGTCACACTCATTGTGCCATTGATGAAGTTTGTCACAAAAGACAGATTATATGGAAAACACATTTTGTCATCACTGTTTAATCAAAAGGAGTGATTAAAAGGTTACAAGCTTATGTGAAATGACATCAAGGAGTGGAAATAACAATGAACAATTATTGCCTTGGAATTCTGTTTTATCAAAAGATAAGAAAATGTTCTCAATTTTTTTCTGTTTTCCAGATGACAAAAACAGCGATGAAAGCGATCATGAACTTAACGAACATGATGACTGGTCAGTCAGAGTTAGTAGTCCAGGCCAGGGACCACCATTACCTTTCAGCCCACATGAAGACAGAGTCAAGGAAAGATCTAACCTAGAAAACCAGGAAGACTCAGATTCAAGGAAGGACAATGATTCTGTCTTCAGTATGAAAACTCTGGAGAAGGACAAGCTGGATGCCAGAAATGTGCACGAATCAGATACCTCAAAAAAAGACAGTGACTGTGTGGGCCTGAGCACAGTCAAAGATGGCTTCTTACCCCTGATGGTTCAAACAGAGAGCCCATCACATTTTAGTGCAGGTCACTTGCAAAATATAGCCCTTTCTGGTTTACACAATCAACATTTCTTTAACCCATTAAGTACGGGACAACCATTCTTATTTCATCCTGGGCAGTTTGCTATGTCTCCCAGCTGTTCCTTAACCATGGGCATGGGACATTTGTTAGCCTCATTGTCTGGAGCAAGTGGACTAGAGAATGGCTTCTCGAGTACTAGTTCACCCAACCCTTTCCAATTTCACTTATCACAACATATGCCTGCATCTCAGGTATGATTTGCCTGCTTTACATATTTGCTGTCACATTCACACATCTCTAGATTAAAGTAAATTACAATGTGCACAATAATATAACGACATAACATTTTTTGTTACTTTTTTGATCTACGTTTTAAATTCCATGATCTTCATGTTTAACAATGTATAGCATTTGGAATCAGGCCTAAACAAGGAGAATAAAAGTGTTTGGACAATGCCAGAAAACAAATTATTTAAAAGAATGCATTCCTACCTATTTTGATAGATGTTTTTTGTCTTTCTGTTACCTTGCAATAGTAACACACGTACTGACTATGAATATTACATTTTAGTAAGCTATATCATTATTATTTATGTTGGTCTGAAGATGTATTACAACATTAACATTATTGCTTATTTGATTTACATTTAGGATATCTCTGTGCCTCCGTTCGGTGGACTGCTGCCTTACCCGTACACGTACATGGCGGCTGCCGCTGCAGCAGCCTCTGCGCTACCAGCCGCCAGTGCCGCAACGTCCCTCAACAGGAACCCTTTTCTCAGAAGCTCGCGGACCTTATTGCGATTTAGCCCCTATCAGATGCCAGTATCTATTCCCCAGAGCTCCGGTCTGCTAACCACTGGTTTACTAAGTTCTCTAAATGCGGTGTCAGAATCATCAAAATCAGGCAACAGGGAGGACAGCCCCATATCTGAGCATCAAAGCCATAAAACTGGAACCAGCCAGAATACAGGATCTGCCCAATGTTCAGTGAAGGACTCCATTAACGAACTGCATAATATACAAAGACTAGTTAGTGAACTGGAGAAACACAGAGGCATGTCCCCAGGCTGCGATTCACCAAAGTGACCACATGCTGTTATAACAACTCCTGAACTAGGAGTTTTTGGTATGGCTTAGATATTGCGACATCCCTTATCAAGTACTTTACTTGCCCCATATCGGGATTATAAGGAAATTGTGTTTTTTGTTTTTTCCTTTTTGCGGATCTACAAAGTCCTGCTGACTTTCAAACCTGTTTAATTTGGCGACAAGTTTGAGGACCGAATTCACATTTCTTGTAAGCCTCGTCTACGGACTGTCTATGTCATGTATATCCAAACCATTTCAGGCATCCATCTGACATCTGAGGATGGTCAACTTTTAAGTAGTTGTGACATGTTTTTTTAATTATATATAAGTACACGAAAAATACGTTATGTAAATATGATGATTGTATTGAAGAAGACGAATTTTAATTTATTCAGATCTGTATATTTGTGTGTAAATAGTATAAGGTCTGAGTTTGTTATACTGTATATGTATATATATATATTCCCATTTACAAATTTAAGTATTATCTAGCGCTTGATAGGAGAAAACCGAAAGGATGATTGTGCTATCCAGATACGTAAAGGAAATGCCACTGTAAACCAAAATATCTGGTGATACATTTCACGGCTGTTGCATTTGTTGTTTTAAAACAGTGATGTCTATAGGCAGAGAAAACTCAGGTTTCCTTCGAATCTTGCATTGAGGAAGTTGTGGTGTAGTTTCTCTTATGAGAGCTATATATTTAAATATCGATGCTGGAGTTTCGAGTAAATTAACATTTTGGTGCATTTTCAATTTAAATAAAACGAAAGTGTTCATTTAGTCGTTTAAATAACTTCATTTTTTACTTGAAGATCAACCTATGCTTAGTTTACATTGGCAAAAACATTTGACGAATAAATAAAATGTTGCACTGGTAAAGGTGTTTTCCAGAACACTGTTGCGCTGTCAGTAGTAATTATATTATTTATATTATTTTTTGTTTCTTTTTATTAATTTAGAAACATTGTTCTTTTAAGTGAAATTGATCACATAGCTTTAAATGCTATAAGGTTTTTGCAAGCATTACTAGCTCTGTAAAAGTCAGGAAAAAGTCATATTAAAAATACTGACGTCATGATCAACTCGTTCATATTGGGTAGGTTTTTGGCATTGTTTAGATAAAAATGAGTGAATCTTGCCATTTTCCATTGTGTGATTTGGCATCAGATTCAGCCGGTCTCAAAGAACAACGTGTGTTTTAAAGTCCATAATTCAATCTATCAAAAAATGTCGCCGTGCTAACTAAAATGCAATGCATACGTGCGGTTAGTTAAATTGCTTCAACTAGCTGTGCACCGTTCTTCAGTATATATACTTAAGTTTAATATGATGTAACTGCGCCATCTGTTGATCGCTGGTATAGTTAATACTGCACAAATAATTGGCAGTGACAAACAATTGTTGCTATTTGGTGGGATTAAATAAATGTGGTTCAGATGTATTTTGACAAATACGTTATACATTTTTGCATAATCTAAAACCTGCTGGCTGTAATTAAATGACCTTACGATATGTGTGACATATTCAGTAAGCCTATATGCAATGCACTGTAAAATGTAAATAGTCGAGTAGAGTATTTGTAAAGTTCATAAAGTAAAATTAAGTGCTGGTGACTAAAAAGCATTACTTGGGGTTAACTTTTTAAGTTGATTGTAGTTAGTTGAATAAACTCTTTGCCTCAGTTTATGTGAGTATTAAGGGCCCCCTAAAATTTGTATCTTTAAGTTCAATTGATGCTCATGTAGACTATACTTTAAGTTCACTTCGCTTATATGATTAATAATATTAACAAGAATTCATGACTGATCATTGAAATTCACGCATAACTGCATTTTTTACATGCATGTCCATTACTTTGGAGAGAAATAAAATGCGGTGAACAGGGTCCTTGTTTACCAAAACAAACATCACCTGAATAATAATTTCACAGAAAATTCTCATATTCAGCAAAGCATAATCAATAACACAAGCTTAAATCTCTTAGACCTCCTTTGACCTCCTGTTCTTTGATCAAAACAACCATGACTACAGCGCACAATATAAACGCGTATAAGCGACTGTTTAAAACCTACATATAGATAGCCTAAACATTTTTAAAGAGCCAAGTGAGTGTTTAGATAAAAAGTGCACAATACATTTATTATTATTATTACCATCATTAAAATAACATCATTAACAAATAACAAGACCTTGATGCGCTTCTTGATACTCTTGCATTCGCCCTGTGTCTGACAGGCATGTAAATATTAAGCCGACGGTCGCTTATTACGGTTTTTGTTGACATCGCCCTCTGGTGGTAAATGGTTTGGTGTCTTTGCCTCTCATCTCCGAAAGGCGTGTATTGAATGATATAACATGACTGATATTATGTTTGTCTGAAAAGGCAGTGTCGCTAAATAATTTAGTTATTGATGCAATACGTTGCCTCTTCACATTATTGTGATCAAGTTGGTTTGTCAATTTTTATCCATGTCATTGAAAAAAATAGTGTATAAAATTTAGTGTCCAGTCACATATGCATACAGAAGCATAATGACTAGTAAAACAGGTAATAGTAAAATAGTTATAATAATATTACTTTAACAAATTACAATAAATGCAGACAAATAAAAGGTAAGGACTAAAATAAGCCAAATTAGTAATTTATTATCACACTGAATTGTGTAAAAGATTAAAGCAGTTAATTAAACAGGTTAAACTATTTAAAACTTAAGTTTTGTTGTCTGAGTCTTGTTATCTCATGTTGTAAATTTTCCTAATTACAGCCTCTACCCAGTCTACTGAGACCATCCAACCCAGCACATGCAATACCTGTCTCTACCATTTAGATATTTTGTAACTATGCATATGATATGTACATATTACTATCAGTCCACCTGTAAATAAATTACTAAAAGAAGTGAAAGTAGTCAACAATTCTGTCCTGATCTCTTAAATGATCTATATGATCTCCAGATCTCCCGTTTGAAGTCTTGAACAGACACAACCCCCATTTTCAACAAATTACAGGAGGTTTTTTAAAAGATAACCGATAACGCACATTTCACTGCAGTTATCTCCACAAAGACTATTATGTGATAACCAGGGAAAGGTATTCATTAATTCATCAGGTCACAGATGTACAGGTCACTTCATACAGTTAAACTGAGTCACTTTGAAAAGAAGAGTTTATAGAAGGTTTAAAAGAAGTCACTCATAAACATGAAATGCCATTGAGGTATTCAGTTTTCTAAAAGACTCAAAGGATGTCGACACTGCCTGAGTTTTTAGATTAGCTGGTTCGTAATGTGCTTGTTAAAAGACAGTCTGAGACACTTAAGGTTACAGTGTCTGTGTTTAGTGGAGTCACTAAAGGTAACTTTACCCCTGTTTCATCTTTCTGCCTGTTTATTACACAAAATGCTTAGGGGGGGG
>JAZGTK010000069.1:156843-200436 GCA_036877625.1 Ambastaia sidthimunki
TACTAAATGTCTAAAGGGTACTAAAGGCTTTCAATATGTCCCAAAGGAGAGTTTGAAACATGTTTTGTTTTTGTCTTTTAGGACTAAATTCATGCCAGACATGGATAAGCATATCAGACTCACCAAAAGCATTTTTAAATGTATTTATAACATTAATAATGAGTAAATTAAACCACATTGTATAATCATAATTACAAAATTGCATTTTTAGTCATGTGACGCAGGCATGTGACCAAAATGACAGATGTTGTATTGCAGTTTTTTGGCTGCTCTCCAGTTTGATACCATTAAATAAACAAATCTTAAATAAATGCCTGACAGAAATGATGCATGTTGAAGTGTCTTACGTGTTATGTGCAGTACAGGGATGGTTCATGTTTTCAAACATTTCAGTGTGGATGAGAAACCTTTGCTGAATGTGAAAATGCTACTGTGTACAAAGAGTGTTTTAAAATGAAAACACTGTTTTCAAACACAAGCTGAAACACAAGCTGAAATCTCATATTGTGAAACTACCAATAGCATTTTTGTAGCGGTGCTTAAAAACAACAGCTTTGGCTTTACATTGTCAATAAATTTTGTGCCAATGGAACCCACCAATTACTGTACTGGGGGGGTTTGCACAAGATTCTCCATTTGCAGCTTGTGGGAAACTTTTAACATCTTAACCCTTGGTTTAGAACCAGCAATGGGTTCTAAGTTTCTTCAGCACCATCTTAGTGAACAGCATGATCAAAAGCAATGCTAATGTCAAAGACCCTGCCTCAGTTCCCTGTAATCATTCCCACAATACTGTGGGCAGCCAAACCACACGTGTTCTGCATCTGTCATTAACAGACATGTGTTCCATATAAAACAAACATGACTCAGAACAGCCTGCCGCTGAACCTCACTGCTGGTTGCATGACAGGGAGAGCTTATCTCTATGTGGATCCATATTGCAATGTTGTGATGCTAATGTTAAATCAACATTTTAAAAGTGAGGGAGCTGAAAGAGAGCAAATGAAGAGTAGAGGTATAGTTCAAAACACTGGACTAAGTGGGTTTGTGTTTGAGGGTTTTTAAAATCTGTGGCTGTTGCTAAAGAGAAAAACGAGTGGAAACCAGTGCAGCTGTCAGTAAAAACAGATGATCAGATCCAGCACCATGCATTTATGGCAGCATGAGTGTGTGTGTGTGTGTGTGTGCGCCAAATTAAAGAAATAGCCATGGGCATAACATCTAACAGTTGGGGGAACAATAAACATCAAGAACATCTCAAGAGCAGTTGTTACATAATACAGACAAAATTGTACTTGTTACGGATATGGTCGTCTTAAGATGCGGGATCCATACTGGAGCAGGTGTTATCTGCAGCTCCCCCAGGATTGATATCCCAAGACAAAAACACAAAACAGAGAATAGTTACCGCAGCTGCTGTTCATAGCTTAAAGAACATAAAAAGATAATTATTTGTTTTTTTAAGGTGATGAGATGAATTATGAAAATGCTTGGCTAAAGAGATGTGTCTTTAATCTGTGTCTAAGAGTGTCTAAGCCCCAAAAAGCATCAGGGAGATTATTCCAGAGTTTCGGAGCCAAACGCAAAAATGCTCTGCTGCCTTTAGTGGATTTTGTAGTTATAGATGCAACCAGAAGTCCGGAGTTTTGTAAATTTGGATTACTGTGTGAAATCATTGTCAGGACGCTGCTCATTAGCTCTGTATCTGCTGGAGCCTCTGTTAGTTCTGCAGTGGCATGTCAAATAAAGTGAAATGCCTGAAAGATAATGAGAACAGAGGGCATAAACAGCCCCATATGTAGCCCCTGTACCCATAACAGCTATGAGGTTAGAAAACTAGACAGGATAGATTCCTCTTGCCTTAAGTCACCTCTGCTGTCTAGGCTAAGAATGTTGGTGTAAAAAAGCACAAAATAAGCAACCAGAGTTTTTGCTTTTTCTTTAGGGAAAATGGATTTGATGCATTTTTCTGTAAGAAGAAAAGAATGCGAAATACTGTTTATGAAGACAACAGTAAGTTTCTAAATATACCAAAAGTTGTATTAAACTGTATTGTTGGACAAATAAATACACTATTTTTGCAGTTTGGCCACTTCTTTATAACCATTAAAAATCAACATCTATCATCCAGATTTCAAAGCTACACCCACATAAAAACATTCACATTTAGAAGCTGTAATCAGTTTACTGAGCTTCAATAAACATTTAGGATAGTCTCAAAAGTACATACTATGTTAGTAGGCTGTCTGGATACATTACCTTCTCATAAACCACTGAGATAAATATGAGTGTTCGCATACAGTTATTTCTGATGCACATGCATTTCTTAAAATGGTTTAAATGTAATGCAGTTATCATCAGTTCTTTTCAACTTCAGTCAACTTTTTATACATAAACCAATTACAATAGCAGTATTTTTCAAAATGTAAAAAAGAAAGCACTGTATAAATAAATTTGACATTAAATCTGACTTGGCCACATGAGTAGTGCAGATTTTGTTGGTCAACTACAAGTGCTTTCTTGCACAAGCTACTGTCTAACATTTCTGTTTACATTCTTTAATATATTTATGAAAACATAATAATTGTATTTATTTCTTAACGTTTGTTGAGAGTGAATTCACAGACAAACACTGTTAAGTTGTAGAATTAGTTGATTGTACATGAAAGATACTACAAAAGTAGATTTAAAAAATGTGAGGTGGTTATTTTCCTCCAATAAACTTCATAGCTCTCAATTTTGAATACGTATTATATCAGGTTATGCAGCTTTATACATGTATAGATAATTGAAAATAAGCTGTTGTTGTTGACTAGTGAAGCTCATTATATTAACTTAATTTCTGTCCCCCATTAATATTGCCCACCACTCAGGATTACTGGGTGACTGTATTTATGTTAGCATCATGTACTCATAAGAGGGCCCACACAGAATCTGCTTGCACATAACTCACATAAGCATATTTTCTTTTGCATGTTTATTATATGTATTGTAGATTTTTTTTGCAGCCAGTAAGTCTGTGACTATTTAATATACTCCATTTAATATATATAAAAGTCTGCAACTACAGAAAGACTAAAATCCAAGTGCAAGAAGATATATCAGACATACCTTACTCTAAGCAACTGTGATTTCATTTCAAGGACAAATTTTTTCAGATACCTTCATCTGAAGATATCTTCATTCTAGCTGCTCCCATATGAGACAGATCTTAGCCAGCCACTGTGTGTGATCTGATCAAGGTCTTGAGGACAGACACCTTGGCCGGTCACAGACTTGTGGACTGCTTTAGACCAGGGGGTTTCAAAGTGTGGGGCGCGCCTCCCCAAGGGGGGCGCCAGAGCATGTCAGGGGAGGCGCAGGGAGAAATTATAATAAATAAAAAAATATTGAATTTAAATATTATGTTTTTTTGTTATTGTTTTTATTATTATATTTAAATGCTTTAATTTTATTATTATTATTATTTAAAGTGAGTTAACAGTCTTACATTGTTTTGTGTGTTTATCTTTGTGCATTTGTGTGTGTGTGTGTGTGTGTGTTTGTGTGTGTGTGTGTGTGTGTGTGTGTGTGTGTGTGTGTGTGTGTGCGTGATGGGGGGGCGCCATTGGGTAAGTTGTGTCAAAAGGGAGGCCCACTGTCTTAGACTTTGAAAACCCCTGCTTTAGACCTTTTACAGGTTCATATGGTTTAGGTGCATTTAGGTGCATTTCCTTGTGTTTACTCAGAGGTAGCTCTTTCAAAGCTCAGGGGAGTTCATGTTTTTTAATAAAGGTTCAACTTTGATGTTTTTTCTAAATTACTCAGGAGAGGTAAATGGAGAGTTATCTTAGACATATCTTGGCAAGTTTGACCACAGTATGGGAAGCTCTAGAGAAAGACCTTCTTGTGTGTAGTGTCAGCTACTTTTTATCTTGTGAATTTAACAGAGATGGTGCAGAAACACTCAAAAAGAATGTTTAAAATCCCCCTGGAGCTCACTTATTTTCCCTGATACAAAGCTGTCCTTTCACAATCGTAATTCATGACTGATAGAGCGGCTGCTCTTAGCCTCTTTGATAAGATAAGACACAATCACCTTTTCAGATAAAAGAAGACCCGCTAACCCTATACACAGCCTCCAGATGTACTGTGACTCACAAACATACCGTTGGAATGAGAGGGAAAGAGACGCTGATATATATCAGTAAGTATTTGCTGCAGGCTCTCTCGTTGCAGTCTGGGTAATGGATGCTGCAGTCTGAACTGGACAAATATGGGCTGTGTGAGAGTTCTGCAGCATAGGTGAGGTCACACTAAAGGTGCAATAGAAGCCATAGAAGCATTTACTGTTTAGTGTGTGACTATCAGATAACCTCTGCAGCACTGCAGGACACGAATGATTGACAGTCCAGACATCTCACTCAGCTATAGGTTTTTCTCTCAACACAAGTTAAACACGTATAGTCGTGTGTCTGTGTGTGTTCATGGGCAGGGGTGTGAAGGTAAGCTACTTAACCTGGTGGGCCCCCAGTGTTGTGACGGTTAATGCTGATGTGCCTTGCTGAGGATGAAAGGTGAGACAATATGTTTGCTTTGTGTTGAGTGTCTTGCATTGGCCCTCTGACACCAATGTGCAAAGAGAAAAAATGGGTAAGCACACAAGCACACACATGCTGAAGTTGCTGTTGAAGAAGCATTTTTAGGAATGATGGATGTTTGGGATTCAGGGAACACTGACAGTAAGAAACTACCCATCCATCCACACCAAATATAACCTAGCAGTGTTTATTTGCTTTTGAGGGTGATCAAACCTTTTGTTCTTATCCGACTGGTTGCAAAGACATTGAAGAGATCAAACTCATTCTTATCTGGTGGGCAAGATATGTTGTCTTAAGGTTATTGTCAAGAAGTGACTATTATGTGGCATTGTTTTCTCTGTAGACATGTACAGTGAACCCAAAACACAATTTGGATACTATAGCCAGCTTTAAAAACGCATTAGATAGCAAAATAAAAAAAAACTATCAAACAAATTAAAAATATCTTGTTCTTTATAGTCAATGTCAGAGCTCCTCAAATTCCCTCAAGTTTTAGAAGTTTGTTTGGGGAGTACTCTGGGTTCGGGCCAAATTCCGAGCTTGGAGCCCTCTCCCAGACAGCATGCCAAATATGCATTTATCATAATTTCTCTGATTTAATGTTAGTGCGAATTTGTGAATTAGCTAAACAATAACATGCAAATCTTACATATTTTTTCCAAGTGAATTTTTCTATTGTGTAGCTGAGCCAGATTGTGTGTGTTTAAAGCTGTACATACTTGTAGGTCATCTGTGAGAGGCAGGTCAGACGGTGTAGATTTTCCCATCAGATTATCCAGACTACCTTCTGTACCTGAGTGAATCCCTAGTAATTGAATCCTGATTTGCCAAAGCTAAATGCACCCCCACCCCTTTTGTAAATATTGCAAGCTTGGTCTAATCCATAAATTGTCCACTCAAAACTACAAGTTTTTATTATCTTTACTGATGGTCACTTAACATTTTAGAAAACAACACGTGTACAAAAAAGCTGACAAGTATGTACAGCAACATACAGTAAATGCATAAGGAGAGAAAAATAAAGAAAAAATAAAAAATTGGGAGCAAATAGCGTGAGACTGTTGGAAGAAGAATGAAAGAAGTAAAAGTGCACGGATCTGAGGCCTTAAATTCCATATACTGAAAACCTGTTGCCAGATATTTCATATCTCAGTTTTCCTATCTAAAATGGCAGAAAGTTTTCTGTAATGGTAAGATGTAGTGCTAGGGTAGGGTAGACTGAGATTTGTGAATAAACTCTAGACACTTTTCATCATCACATTTTCTGCCTCGTGCGCCTGAATATTTGCCAACATTTCGAATGCTGGCCAACAATCAGATTTTTCAAGACACAAATACAGATCTAGTGTCTGCCTCTCTATTTGTCACTCTTTAGTGTCTCACAATCTGCTGAGGACACATCAGTCAGAAGGGACTCAGCAGAAGGTAAATACCGTCCCTCAGCTGCAATGCATTAGGCGTGTTTGATCAGTGGGTTTGTAGGGAGTGTCTTTCTAAGCTCCAGCAGTGAGGAGAGGCTTTTGCTAATCGTCTTCCCATTATCTCTACCTCCACCAAAACAAGCACCACTCTCTGAAAGCACGGCGAGACGGAGACGAGCTAGGAAAGAAGAGCTGTGTTTATTTTCTAGGCGGTTTTCCTTGTTTCCTGTATGGCGTGATAATTCCCAGAGCCTAGAGGTCTACAGATGTGGCAGATTGTATTGTTGTCTTTCACCTGCTCCAACTGTCCTTCCCCTCATTCATGGACAGAGTAATCTAGTTATGACAAGACAGAGAAACATATAACTTTGACTCTTTTCAAAGTATCTTTTATCCACCCTCCTGCTAACTGAAGTGGTCTGTGTCTGTTTAAATCTAATGTTGGGTTTAAGGAGGTGTCTTTGTACCTACAGTAGCAAAGGACTGGTTTTCAGTCTGTCATTATCCTGGTCACTTGTTAGTACAAGTACATATTGAGAGTTTATGTAATTACTGCTATTTTATCCATAATATTCTGGGTCTTGTGTACATCAGATTTGTCTAGTGCACACCTCAATATATTTGACTTGTCAGGCAGAAATCAGTCAGCCATTAAAATCCCCTGACAGGACCATTTTTATATTTAAGGAACTCAGGGCTGGATGTGTCTGGTGTGAAGGATCCATTGACCAAAATAATTCAAATTCTATCAGAAAGCAGCACACAATGACCAAGCTGGGAGGGGCTGAGCTGAAATATCAGATAAAATAAGCCTTTTAAACTAACTGCCAAGGTTGTAAAATCAAATTGTTGACCATGACACATTTTCAAGGTGTCCACTCTTGCTAGTTGTAACTGCATGTGACTAGTTTCAGACTGTCAATCTATTTAAACAGAACAGATACAGTAACAGTTTGTAGCTCCTTTGGAAATGTTTAAATCAAGCAACCAACATTACTGTGTATAATTATTAATAGCTGATTATTGATTATTGTTTGGTGGTTGCACCTCCTTTCAAACATGGTTGTGGACAACTTTAAGATTGGGGTGAGCTGTTAAATCTAAATGAGATGCAACCTAAGTGTGCTGCCCTAGATCCTCTGAAGTTGAAGATAAGAGTGTTTTTCTTTAGGTGCTACTGTCATTTAAAAAACCTATACTGCAGGAGATCACTTACTTTTTATTCAGTCTAATTAAAGGGGTATTAGAACAGGAATTTACATTGTATGACCACCGTAAGCGGGTAAGTGGGTGCATCATTTTGTCTTTTTCCTACTTAGGGTTACAATTGTTCAGCCTTTTTCCACAACTGCTGAGTAAACTCACTTTCTCCAGTAACAACATCAGTAGTAACATGAGCTTAACATGGGAATAGTCAGCAGTTCTTCAGGGGAAAGCATTGATCTAAAAGCCTCTGAACTCTGTCTAAGCAATGTGGACTTTCTTCTTCACTGAGCATGCCTCAAAAAAAGCATCTTCACTGGCTTGGAAATGTGGCGAGGTCAAGTACAAGCTCCTCTCACAGTCAGCAGAAAACGTCTTGGCAGTGCTTGAATGCTCTGCTTGCCATAATTGTTAAAGTGGAGAAAAATAGTAAGAGTTCTGCATGTAAAGCACATCTTCATAGTTTGTTTAAGAGCCTCATGGTTTAAAAAATACAGCTAAGAAAGGTAGGAAAAAAGCACAGCGTCTATAGTTCTGTTCAAAGTCTTGTAACACATCTCCCTGATATTGTAAACAATAATACTTGTGATAGAAAATGAAAACAAGTAATTACCTAGAAAATAATTTGCCTTCCCTTAGTTACATCCTACAGTATCAAAAAGATAATGAGAAGAGTATCTGACTACACGGGTAATTTTGACCTGCAAGACTAGTAGCTGGAAAGATGTGAATAATTGATGCTCAACATTGCTGCCTGCAGTATTTATCAGTGTGAAGCTGAAGATGTGTGTAGAGTTTGTAAGGGGATCCAAATGAAACTTTAGCAGCCATTGTATTTCGATGGTTTGTCTTCTGTTGAGGGTAGCTGTGGAATTCTTGTCACATCCTATGCGAGCAAAATACAGTGTACCAACTGATGCTAAGTTAAGAACTTTTTCTTTTAATTATAGTTAAATTGCTAGAAACATAGTTTTTTCTGTGACATTACTGAATTATTATCTAGTAAGAAATATTATACAAATGTTTATTGTGTTTATTATTTGTATATTATGTGGAATGAGGTAATGACGATCACATGCACATGTAAAGGGTGTGTAGTTTTGTATACTGTAAATGTGATGATTTATTTCCTCATGTACGTGCCCTTGTATTCAGTTATATGTCATTTCATTGCAAGTGGTGTATTTACCTGCAAGTTAAGGAACAAAATATGTAATCATTTAATCAAAGCATTGATGTGTTTTATATTGCTGAGAGAAACCTTGCAGACATTATTGTGAGAGAATAAAAGAATCACATTTTATAGCCTTTAAAATCACAGCAAATCTTCTTATTACTCTGCACAAACATTACTTTTCTATTCACACACACACCTAGTTTGTCCATTCATCAATTGACATGTTGGCATTAGACCAAGGTATGCAAACAAAGTTATTCATGCTGTGGCAACACAAGTTTGAAGAAAGAAATGTTCTATGGGATCCCCATTCAGACTTATTGCCAACCCAAGGCCCCCTAAACATAAAAACATTTATTTTTTAGAAACACCTTGTAAGTAGCAGGTTGGATTCACGTTTGCTCTCTATTGCTTTTTCTAACTTGTTCTAACTCACCATTTTAATGTTGCAGCAGAAATCAAGCTCAGGCAAGATTATATAATTTTGGTGAGCCCATGCCCACTGTACCCTTACTTTCCTGTTTACAGGAAAGACAGGCTCTTCTGAAAACATTATTTGAGTTACTGTTGTTTTTCTAGCACCTTGAACCTCTGGCCATTTTCCACTGACTTTTCATTAATTTTCACTTGAATTAATTATTCACTGGATATTCACCTTCTTTGCACCATTCTCTATAAACCCTGGAGATGAAATCCCAGCATGAAAATCCCAGCAGAAAATTCAGCAAACCTGCCTGTCTATCACTAACAACCATTTTTCATTCATTGTCACTTCAGCTTGGTTTAAACTTATATGTTAAGTGGGAAATGATCGTACTGATTCCCCAAAATAAATGTTGAGCTTTGTGTTGTGCTAAAATAGCAGAGATCAAACTGCCTTTTAAGTCTCTATTTCTTGGTGGACAACTCAGGGTACAGTTACCTGCGTCCCCCCCAAGCTTGTTTGCTATTAAATATTACAATGTGCCATAGTAAGGAGGTGAAAGTGAGGCCCTTGGAGCCGCCACTCACTGGAATAAAGAACCAGCCTGATGCACTAGTTAAACAGTGAGGGCAAGAGCCTCAGGTAGGATTACAGTCAGACTAAAGAAGAGGACCTCTCTGGCTCCAGTAGCCCATGATGGGGGAGATCGCTTTACCCACGGCTGTCACATGAAATGGTCAGGTCCAAGTTCTCAACCCACCTTTCGGATGGAATGATTACTTATTCATAGATTGAGGAAAGAAAAGCAGGGTACGTTGTGAATGGTGGTCCTTGTTGTCAGTGGTAGTGTAAAGAACAGGTGACAGAAGGGTATCTGTTACCTGACGCTTCCCCCCACCCCTCAGCCCCCTTTCTGGGACCCTGCCTTTCCACCACTCTGGGTATGGGCACACGTTGTTGGGCAGCAGTGGCCCTGGAATGCAGATAGCAAAACCTACATTAAGTGTTCCTTTTCTCCAACGATTTTATCACCAAAACATCAGACTAACATGTGACAGCAGCGTCCTGCTGAGTGCTTCACTTCAAAGCTTCCGCGCACCAGAGGCACTCAGTCTCAGAGAGTGCACAGAGAACTTGCTGTGTTATTGCAGTTCAGGGGTCGCACCAGCAAGCATGTGGATTGCCAGTGACTTTATCACACTTCTGTGAGCCCACACAGGTGACCTGACACCCTAATATCAACCCCAGTAAACGGAGAGCTGACCTCACCTCCCTCTCCTTCCTGCTCTAACAGTGCCACCCTGACATCTGAGAGTCAGTGGCATGTTTGATGGTGTGAAATCTTTCACATGGATCTATGACAAGAAACAAATGGCCAAAATTGTCTAAACTAATTGTCACCAAAACACGCTACCAACAGTAGCCTAATAGGACCTTGCTACTGTCATTCCACAAAACACTGGCCTATTCCAGTTATGCCTCAGACACCAGCAGATGAATTTCACTATTAATTTACTACAATTAACAGCCACCTGTGCAGATCTCTGTGTAACAGCTTTAATTAAACTGGAGCCTTTCATCAAAAGATGTCAATCAACGGCGACAGGATGGAGTGAAACCAGATCATGGCCACTCTTCCCTGCCTTATCTCAAAGATGTGTGGAAATTCAGAGCCTCCACAGCCATTCTTACAGTCTGCCAGTCCACAGAAACATGTAACTAAAGTCACCCAAGGCCCATTGTGCCACTAGTAAGCAATATGTTCCACTGTGTGATGGGTGAGGACATCTTTTATTGGTAAAGTCCTGATACTTGCTGGTGACTATAGCACAGAACATTTCATTACATCTGCTTTAAAGGAAAAACGAATGTAATATGTTAATATTAACTATTCTACTTAAAATTATATTAGCTGTAGTTTGTTCAGAATACAACACTTTTATCTAGGTTTCAGGTCTTTAACTCAACCTAACAACTTGTTATCATTTGTTATCTGATAGCATTAATTTATAAGATATAGCTCTCATAAGTCTTGCTTCCTGTGATAAATTACATTTATCAGTGTAGTGACTGACTTACTGACTTACCACTTCTGGGTAAGCTGTAGTTTTATAAGCAGTGGTCTCTGTTGGCCTCTACTGGTAAACACAAAGTACTCAGGTAAAAAAAATGTTCTCACATTGTTCTCACATTCAAGTGTAACATAAAGTGTAAACTTAATATAGATGAACAGAAGACAAAAATGTAACATAATTCAACAGAGAAAACACTTCACCAGAACATTTAGAACTTGAAAATAGTGTATACTCCCTTATTTTATGAGCTTGCTATCTCTTTTTTCTTCTTTTATATTTTTAAAGGCAGGACCATGTGAATTATGTCAATCACTCGGCTTAGCAAGCCAAGCATCTAGTTATTCTATCCTATCTAATTATTTTTGCAATTGTGTTTGGTGCTATAAATGTAACAAAAATTATCACAGAATTTGTTTTGCCGTGGGGAACATGGGGGAGTTTATTAACTCTGATGTTCAGAAAATCAACAACTCAGAACCAATTTCTCTGGGAAGTGTTCAGTCTCCAGGTAACAAGTTTGTTTATCTCTTAATCCTTTCAACTGTCTTAACCTGCACATATTTACTACCTAGAATTAGTTGTTTCAAAGTCAATAAAAATAAAGTCTTAGCTTGCCTAAGGACCACTCACTTTGCTAGGAATAAATGGTCTATTCACTTTTTTTGTATTGTTTAGGAAATTGATAATAGTAGACTGATTTTAGTGATTACAGTTACTGCAAATGGACACACCACACATATTTTTTCACAGACACAAAAAAGCAGGATATACAGTTTTGCTTGTGGATATCTAGGTTCATTAGAAGGGCTGTAGCCAATTCCTCAAGCTCCAGTCCTCATACAACTCTAATGCTGTATCTGGAGATTCCAGACACACACATGGATTCTTACAACACAGCACAGCTCAGTTTTTTTTTTTTGCAAATCTTTGTCCATCTGCATAAAAACAAGATGTTTCCATTGTATTTTCAATTAAAGATTGCCATGTCAGGAAGTTTCATAACCTCTTATTCAGCCATATGTAATCAAAGATTAACCACTATTAGCATTTTAGTATTAAATATGAAGCTGAATAAAATGTTGTTTGGCAATTAAAGCAACTAAAATCTTAACACTAGCGTCTTGTACTGAGACATCATATTCAATGAAGATGGGCTGATGATCATTGTACGCTCTGATTTTGTCTTTCTTAAACCACATTCTATATAAAGCTACTGAAAATGTTCTCTCTGTTCTCTCCCAACCTGTCTATCAGAAGGTATTCTTTAAAATTAATCTGTATTATTCTGTGTAGATGTTTGAGGTATTTTATTATTTTAAGTATTATTAATTAATAACATGGTCTTGGCTTTCTGTTAAAAGGATGAATAGCTCTAATAAACAAGATTCTAATTTGACAGATGTATTGTTTAAGAAGGAAAGATGATATTGCACATTGTATCTTCATTTGATCTCATTTACCTTTTGAGACTGTGGCATGTTTTGGATTATAAACAAAACAGAAAGTACACAAGTTCATCTGTAGCAAATTTATTCAATAAACTGGAAACACAAGTGGTGGATTTCTTGTCCAAAATTAACATTTCAAAACACTAAACACTACTATGTACAACAAGCAAATTAAATTCTGTAAATTAAGTAGTTTACAGTAATTCAAGTGCTTTCAAAGAATTCTCAATATGAGAAAAGTAATATACTTACTCAGACACAAACAGCCATTTACACAAAATAGCAATTTCTCCCTCTCCTATTTACATATAGCATGTCTAAGGGGACATGAAATTGTTTCTTTAAATGATTCAAATACAAACCATAACAAAACCACACAGTGCTAACTTTAACATGTTTGTGACTGCAATGACCATTCATGCCCATAGTACTTTCTTTAACTACCAGCCAGTATATTTAGTGAACTAGTACTCATGCATCTCCATTGCTAAGTTATTTTTGTTTCTTTGTAGCTTTTCCATCATCTTTCCATTTTCTCTTTTTCCTGGTTTTTGCCTCCTCTTCTCTGAACTGATGCCTGGGAAATAAGTGTCAATAACAATGAAAAAAAAATTTAATTTAATAAAAATATTTTGATGCAGCTGGAAAGAAAAGCTCACCTAGACTGCCAGCGTCTGCCGCTATTCCACACACGTCCAAATGATGGAAGCCAGTTAGCATCAGTATGCGAACTGTGGTCAAAGTTTGCCCCCACACGACTGGCTGGAAGCTTTTTGAGCTTCTCATGTTCCTCTGTGAAAGGCAAAGAAGATTGTTAGTGTTATATGCTCAACTGAAACACAAGCACCGGCTAGAAAATTCCTGGAAAAATACTGTTTACAATAATGCAATGTACTCAAAAAATTTTTCTCCAGTAACAAATTAAAATTTCAACCACAATTCTTAGTCTCTTTACTGACTTACTACTTTTTCTCACTTCAAAAGTTGGTTAAAAAAATTGTTGGATGTTTGAAGTATTTTCATAATGCCTAATGTTTCACGTACCATTTAAACTAGTTTACAGGCATACTACACAGTATTTAGTAAGCAGTACCCTTGTATTCTATTTTGAACCCTTGCACTCACAACCCAAAATTGATATAATGAAAATGATGCGCATACTGTGTTTAAGAAACCCTTGGAGTGAAGGGCCTATTTCCTGCTGGCCGCTGCCTGAGGCCTCATCAGGCTCCTCCAGTAGCCATGGCGGTACAGCTCCTACAATTCAACACAAACCCAGTCCTTCAGCTCAGTATCCTCTCAAAGATTTAAACAAAACCTGTTTTACTCACCAGTGTGAACATTTCCAGTGCTGGAAGAATCCTGCAAGTAAGTGAAACAAATGGCAAATCAAACTTGTGTCCGAGCTAATTAATTAATCCAATAACTACTTCATGTTCAGAGTGTCAAAGGATACCTGGTAACCAATGAAGGTTAGGCCAAGTCCTGGTTCACCCCATTTACTGTGTGGCGTAAGATCCTCATGGCTTGGCCCTGGCTGGGGCTCCGTTTCATAAGAATAACTGTAGTAACTTATCAAACATACACTCATGCTTTAGACCAGTGATTCTTATTCAAGGCCTATTAGGGGGCCTTAAACTTGCAAGGGGCCTCAAAATTATACTTTAAATTATTTGACATAAGCATTAAAATAAGATTTTGTGTGTTAAAATAAAAGCACTTTTTTTAAGTGCCAAGAACTTAAATATTTTATTGGGTAGAAATTCTGACAATTGGGGGGGATACTGTACAGTAATAGATTTATAAATGACTTTAATTATTAGTTTAATAAATAACTAGCATAATATAAGATAACTAGCATAAAAAAGATTGCATAATTGGTATATATTTTATCACTCTGTAAAATTCATGGCATCCAAGCGATTATGAGTACCACTAAATAAATAAGGTATTTAGTGGTACAATTCATACAGCTAAACATACATGTGATTATTTTACCTGGCTGTGTGTTTATTGCTTTCTTGGCCCTGTTCAGTGGGCTGTACCAGTGCTGGATCAGGCTGAGTTTAAATCAGGAAAAGTCAACAATAATGGTGCAACAACAGAATTACTTTCACAAATACAGACTGCTTTCAAAACGGGTCAGTGACGAAGCAAGTCACAACATTTAGGTTTGCAAAAACCTAATGTAAAAAAAAAAAAAAAAAAATTCTCAGATGACTTAAGATATGGATACACATGGCTCATCCCAGTAAAACACACCTCTGTTAATGACTGAAGGACTTCTAGTCTGTGATGTTCCTGAGATCGAATGATGGCAGCTTGCTACAAATGACAAAACAGAACAGTTTCACTTAAATTTGGAAATTTTCAGAAAAGTATAGAAAGACTAAAAAGTAACTAGAAAACATAATTGCCTCTTTAAGAAATACGTCCTCTTTTTCCTCAAACACTTCAAGGGCCTTGGCCACTTCCGACTTGAATCTACAAAGCAATAATAAATTATTGTTCTATTGGACTGCTGCAAATATTTCCCTTACAAAAATCCACTGTGGCATAATTTAATCAGAACGGTACCAGGTGCTAATACTGTAGTGTTGCACGACATAGCGATACTAGAAAAGTACCGGCACACCCTGCTGTTAAAACAGTACTTTCCCAATTAATTGATACTGATAATTTAAGAATGACTTGCTTTAATAACAGCGGTATTTTGTTTTCATTGATGTTTGTTTTCATTGATGTGTGCATAACGGGGCACTTAAACTTTATCTCCTCATACGTGCTGCAGCTTTAACTGTGAAATAGCTTAAGCATAATAATAAGCATTTGAAAGTGAAAGTGACATGTTTTTGTCAGATATGGTGACCCATACTCGAAATGTGACCTCTGCATTTAACCCATCACTGGTGAGGAGTGAACACACACTGCAAGTCATGAACACACACACACCCAGAGCAGTGGGCAGCTATCACTGCAGTGCCCGGGGAGCAATCGGGGGTTAGGTGCTCTGCTCTAGGGCACTTCAGTTGCTATCTGCCGACACTGGAATCAAACCAGCAACCTACTGATTACAAGCCTGACTCACTAACCAATAGGCCACAGCTGCCCCAAGTTTATGTTCCCATTCCACCTTAGCAGTGAGCAAACACTGAGATCGGTACACCTGTAGGCTAGACTATATCATATATTATATCATATATACTTTTAGCTGCTGCTCCCCAAAGGCCTGTGTGGTGATGTAATTATTTTAATTATGTCACCAATTATGTCAGTTTTTTTAAATAATAATTACTAAATACAAATCTTCCATGTGTTCAGTCACATTTTAAAATAAGTTACTTTTCCTGTTGTTTTAGTTTTTTTCCATGGTATGGATTCAGTACTGATATCAAAATATGCTTTACAAATTTTTGTTATTGTGACAACAATAATATCAATAATAACAATTAATCAACAATAATATCAATAATAATATATGATATCATAATGGTATAACTATAAACTGATTATTTTTGGTTTGTGATGCTAGTTTACATGTAACTAGTTACAGTACAGTTGCGCAATATATACTCAATATATACAACAATATTATTAGATAACTATAGTATTTGTAAAAATAAATTACTGCAAAATTAAACATGCTAAAGTGTTGTCACAAGACTGAACAGGATGTCACATTATCTTCTTCGCGTTTATTTATTTGTCAGATTAAATGGTTTAAGTAGATGTACTTAATGTAGACTCATGAGAAAGAAGTTTAAAAACATGGCTTTATATCTCATGGTACATTTGTCTCCCTGGAAAAGGGCACGTTTGGGGGATTGTTTTGTGGCATACAGTACCAAGTGCAGTATGTGTGTTGTGCATGGCATATTTTGGCATCTGGACATATTTTGGCATCTGGACATATTTTGGCATTTTGTGCAAACAGAAACTTTGCATTACTAGTATACCAACTAGCCTAATATGCTATTTCTGCAGTATGTAACGTTATATAACAATCTATATATTGTTATTCCATCCATGGCATCACCACCATGTACCTCCACTGTATTTTCAATATGCATGTTACCTCTCAGTTTCCTCCTGTGTTATAATAAACTTGTCTCTCAGTTTGGGCTCTGCTTTATTCTCCCACCAGAACTTGTGTGTGTTTGTCCTGTGTTCTGGGCTAAAATAAGAAGATCCAAGTTAATTCACTAAAAACTCTGCATGTGTTTCTCAACGGTGTGTTTTCAGGTGTGATCGTACGTGCTCATGTGCTCCAGCAGTCCACCGTGCAGTACCGTGATGTTACTGTCAGTCACGTGTTTTCGCACCTCCAGCCCGCAACAGTAACACCAGAACGTAACATCATGATCAGGACTGTATTTCTCCACTTGAGGATTTTTAATGTTACGCCGTGCGTCTTTAACCTGCAGAGGGAGTCATGTCACATTATTATAATGGCAGACAATACGAATGATGACCATTACAATCATAATCTATGCATCACATTCATACGCTAACATTGTAATCTTAGTATGATGGCTATGTTAACACTTAAATAATATGGTACATGCATATGGTATTAATTCATGGTATATATATCAAAGCCCTATGGCATGACCGCCTGATAGCATCACTGTAAGATGGTACAGTATAATGTTAATTGTAACATCAATTGTAAAATTAACTCAAAATAAAAACTGGTTGGTTACTAAGAAAAAGCATGTGCATACGGTAGTTGTTTTAATGACGCATTTATATAACTACGTTTAGCAATATACCTTAACTTTCTAGAGAAACTGCTTATCTATAAGTAGCACACGTACCTTCTCCATGAATTTGACAATAACGACTTTGAGTTTACTTTGGTGGCTTTTTCCATAAATGTGTCCTTTTCCAGAAAAATCTGTTTTTCTGCAAACTGAACAATAAAAAGCACCCATTTGCCTTTATTCACCTTTTCAGCAACTGCAAATGTTTCTCTTGCTTCTTCTTTTAGTGTTTTACTGACTGTTAACGAATCATCTTCACCGCCACCTACCGGACTGGAAGATACTGCGTGTATAAATCAAGCTCACGTATCCACCTTTTCACATGGCGTGAAAATACAAACCGAGCTAATCTACTGTTGAAGAAAGCATAATGCATACAGATAGCACTGAGAGAAACACAAGGACGACGCTTCTTTCTCTAATGATTATTTTGCATGTAGCTTACCAAAACAAAAAAGTGAAAGTCAAGGTTTCGTCGCCACGACTTTAAGGGCGGACCTGCAGTAGTATGAAACTAAATTAGAAATTAAAACTAAATTAGAAATTAAAACTAAATTAGACTCAGACACCGATGTCTTCAGTTCATTTATTTTGAAGCTTGACGCCACTACTTAAATGCACATTGACACTAAAAATTCAACATTTGGTTATTTCCATAAACGCTGTATAAGCGTTGCTGTAGAGCATTGCGTTAGCAGCGCAAAGGTTGTGGGTTCGATTCCAGGGAACACAAGTACTAAAAACCTTGAATTCACTGTAAGTCGAAGCGCCTGCCAAATAAATAAATGTAAAAGTTTTTAAATGTACATAAGCCAGCATAATGTTAGCGGACAAGATAAAATATACATAATAATTACAGAGGAATAAATATGAACCAAAACACTAAACAGAAGGTAAATAATGTTGATTAATCTGAGGTTGTTGGTCTTTTGTCATTTAACTGAATATAGTCAGAGAAGTTGTTGTCCTCAGTTGTGTATCAGTGTCTTAATAGCCTATTTAACAATTAAAATAACATAATAAAGATTACAGAAGACATTTATAGACTTTATGTGTCTGTTTTACCTACATTTTAATAAAAGTCATTTATTTGTTGAGAAGTATTAAGTGTCTCACTTGATAAAAGGAAATTTTCTGTAAGAGAAACTTTCTTGTCAGTAAAAAAAAGCAGCCCAAAAAACGTGATATTTATTGCTGTGAGACAAAATTCTGTTAAACTGTAAGTTAATATATCGTTTTAAAATGTTATTTTCATTACTATTAAGACATAAATGTAAGTTATTTTGAAATGAACTTTGGAGTATCGCTGAGTCCTGTCAGACGCTCTGTTACATAGGGTATTTACTTGGTATTGATCCAAGTAAATACAGGGCGAGTATCGCCGATACTGATACCAATACCGATACATTTACTTTTAACAGCATGAACTTGAACCTACATGTACTTTCCTGTAGGGGACAGCAGTGTGTCATGATTAATGAGGTGAATAATGCATCAATCATTTGATAAATCAGAATACATTTTCAATACAAGATTTAGTAATTTATGCTGTCAAAACACCTGTAATTAGATGTGTATGTTAAAACCCAGGACCAATTTTTAACACTTTTAAGCCAAATAAAAAATAACTTTTTATTACTGCTGGATATTGATTGGCTTTCTGAAATGACTCGGCCGGTGACCTCTGTCTCAGTGCTGGCAGTGCCGCCAGGGGTCTGTCTGAAGGATTTGCTACCCCCTCTCTCCGTTTCTTTTGCAGCCCTGCATTCTCTTTTTTGTGTTGTTTTAAGTGTTTGTGTAAGTTGGTGGTGTTGCCACAGAAGCGAATAGGCTTTTTACAATCATCACAGTTTGCAGTGTCCTCATTTACTGCGGTAAAGCAGAGTCACGTGACGACTGCCAGGACAACTACACACGGCAGAGCTGCCTGGTGGCGAGGAGCAGCGTGTGCATACAGGTCTTTAGAGAAATTTAAACTAAAGTATCAATCTCTGCAGGCTATTATCGATCCGATACCAACTATCAATATTAGGATCAATCCTTCCACCCCTAACTCGTACGTCGTGTGTTAGCTGGGATATATAGAAACCACTGCACAGCTGATACCTTTACCTTATGTTTGTAGTAATATTTGTCAAATTTGTAAATCATCACCACGACGTACCACTTACGTAATTTATTCATACTTTTTGGTAATTTCAGGACTTACTAAATGCCAACAAAACTGCAACGTCACAGGCATGTAACGATTTAACTGTGCTTTTCAGTGTAAATGTGCATTTTATTAGTGACATGTCCGCCCTTAAATGTGCAAAATACAAGGTAAAAATTACAAAATGATTACCACATAATGACGTAATTGCATTTCCAATGTCTTACGAGTTATGGCCTTGTCATGAGTTATGACATCTATATGACACATAAAGATGTCAGAAAGCAGGCTTTTTAAAAAACTATAGTAACTAAAATTGAGTTATGACATCTATATGACACATAAAGATGTCAGAAAGCATGCTTTTTAAAAAACTATAGTAACTAAAATTGAGTTATGACATCTATATGACACATAAAGATGTCAGAAAGCATGCTTTTCAAAAAACTATAGTAACTAAAATTGAGTTATGACATCTATATGACACATAAAGATGGCAGATAGCATGCATTTAAAAAAACTATAGTAACTAAAATTGAGTTATGACATCTATATGACACATAAAGATGGCAGATAGCATGCATTTAAAAAAACTATAGTAACTAAAATTGGCAGACAAATCTGTGGTGCAGCATTTGATTTTGACGTCCAATAATGAGTGGGTGCAATTACGCCACAGGATAGCCTGTGGTAGACCTGGAGGAGGCTGAACTGTGTGGATTTTTTTAGCCTAGTATGACGTGGAACTGCTTTTGACACTGAATTTGTTCAAGCCAGAATACAGAGGTGTGAAGTCCAAGAGGTGGGCTGGCAAGCACTGAGACAGAGGTAAGCACTCCTTCTGGCCTGGCCATTCTAAAGAGTGGTTGGCCACGTTTCGGAGCCAAGATCCAAGGCTGAAGGACTTCAGAACCTTTTGGAACCAAAAACCTAAGCCTGCAGGCTTGGAAATAAAAACCCTGACGAAATCTGTGCAATCATTGCTGAAGCAGCGGACCCGACTATAGTAAAGTATAGACTGTTATATCGGGTAGTAGAAGATGCGTCATGGGTGGTGCTTCCAACTCTTAGAGCCCGCCTGCTTGAGAACCCAGGTGCTTGAGGGTGTGCATGCTGGTATGGAGCAATAGGGAATTGGAAAGTTCCTGCAACTGCTGAAACAACAATGTTACTGGGCGGGGATGTTTGGAGATGTTGAACCGTGGATCAAGAATTACCAGTGCTGCATTCTCACAAGAATGCCTCAGCCTAAAGTGCATCTGCCCATGAAGTAATTTCTTGCCAGCTGGTCTCTAGAGGTGGTGGCAGTAGATTTTACACTGGAGCCAGTCACTGATGGAAGGGGACCAGAAAGCTCTCTCTAAGGTTCTCTTCAGGGAGTGGTTCATGACGTTCAGAGTCCCAAAACGGCTACATTCAGACCACATTCGCCACACATTCAGCCTGCTTCCTGCCAGACCCGCGGCACTAAGATGGATGATCCAGGAGCTGCTCTTGAGGACATTGGGGGACGTGATGGGGCCCTCATTAGCTCTTAAAGTCATTATGTTTATTGGGCTGGCAACTTGTATTAAATTATCTTAAGGTTTTTTTTTGTACAATGTGATATCCAGCAGGGAACAAAGGGAGCATTGATGCTCCCTGGTTTTTGTTTTGGGTCTGTAGATATGGATTGTGGCCTTTCATTTGTTTAAATTCCTAGCGTAAAGACTGAGCATGGAGTATAGATCTGAAGTATAGATCTGCTGTATGTTAAGACTCCCAGTATGATGCTGAGCGTCAAGGGAATATGACAGTAATAGGTAAAACTCAACATGTGAAATAAAGGCCTTTCTCCCAGATTCAAGTAATCTCTCAGGTGAAAGATACAACAACAGGGCATTTGCTTGGCATAAAATCAATTCGATAAACAATGCATTGACATAGAACTATGCAATACTCTTTTACTCATACCTGATACACGCTGAAGAGGGAGGTGTTGTGCACTGACTCATTCAGGCAGTATCACTGGGCGCAAAATCTTGTTTTAGAACGGGTGTGGTGGATCTTAGCATAGTTGTCAGCTGCGTCAGTTTTAAGGGTGTTGGTGCTTTAGGATAACTGTTAGTCCTTTTGGAACAGGCTAAAGTGAGGTTCACCATCAACCATAGATTAGAATAAATGTCAGACTGAAAATATAAGGTTAATATAATAAATAATAATATAATAAATAAAAGTTGCAAAATCTATTTTTCGATTGAAGATGTAGATACATTTCATCAACTATGCAGTACAGTATAGCCAACAAATAACAATGATTTCAAGTTTGTTTTCATGTATGTAGTTTGTATGTAGGATGAAGTTTGTTTTCATGTATGTAGTTTGTATGTAGGATGAAGTTTGTTTTCATGTATGTAGTTTGTATGTAGGATGAAGTTTGTTTTCATGTATGTAGTTTGTATGTAGGATGAAGTCTGTTTTCATGTATGTAGTTTGTATGTAGGATGAAGTCTGTTTTCATGTATGTAGTTTGTATGTAGGATGAATTCTGTTTTCATGATGGGGGAAATCATTAAGCAGCTGCTTCATTATTAATAAGCAAGAGTGTTTTACAAAGTTTTCATGGTTCTGTAGACCTACTGATAACTAAGTCCATATGCTCAATAAGTTCATATTTTTGCTGCCTATATTAGCTTATATTTGCCTAACTTAGCTGGTTAGAATGGTTTAGTAGGTTTAGAGGGGTTTTGGCTATTTAATATTAAACACAAAATATTAATCATTTCCTTTCACACACATATTGTTTCGCTTCAAAAGATTTTTAACAACACACTGGAGTTGTATGGATTATTTTTTGGTGGTTGGATTGATGGATCGATGGATGCAAATTTTTGAATCACACGGAGTGATACAGTGTTTTACTGTTTGACAGTGTTTTAAAATAATGACTTCCTAACCCAGCCTCCCACTAACCCAAACTTGAATTATTTTTTCACGTTTGCAATTATATTATTGGATTAAAGTGAACATTTCTGTGGGGTCTCCTGCTGTTGGTAGGGCTGCTAATTTGGTAAACGCTCCTATGGGTCATATTTCAGGAAAGTGACAAACCTATATGGTGGGGCAAAAATTACTGCTAAAGAACAAGCATTTCCTGTATGCAACTGAACTTATGACTTTAAAATTAAGATTTAGTCCTTGTGAAACCTTCATGTGTGACAATTAGCACTGGTATCTGTATTCAGTTGAAAAACAAACAAAGAAATAATATCGTGTTTTAGGTACAGGTTTTATTTAAAGCTCTACACCAAATAACTTTGAAATTACTGTTACAGATTAATATGCGGTGAAAATGTTACATTATTGGCATACTTTGTTACCTTTAGATAAATTTAATAATAAAGATTGTACTGATTCTAAGGTTTTCTTGACATCTGAAATGTATTTAACTAATTGATATTACAAAGATTTAATGTAGTGTAACAATGCATTATGTCCAGCTCAACCGGAAAGAAACAAAGCGAATATAAGTCCAGCAAGGAGTACCACCATAGCCAAAGACAGTATTACAGTGATAACCACCATTGCTCCACTGCGTGCCGACAGCCCATCATTAATTTGATTGAAATTGGTCCCTGAAAGAAACACAACATAGACAGACCTGTTTACCATTCATATTACAATAACACAACCCCTCCGACCACACAGCTCACTTTTAACAAGCGAGATGTGCTTATTTTAAACTGTCCTCTCTGTTTCAAAAGACAAACGTGTATGACTGCTTGTTTTTTGCTGGTTGAAATCACAATGTTTAATCTATGCAAAGCACTCAGTAAGAACATAACAATGTTGATCATATTATCATTTTACAAGGCAATAAAAAATACTGTATATGTATATAAATGAAAGGTTGTTACCGTTTGCAGTTGTATCAATCAATACTTGGCTTGTAACATTGTCTATTTTGTACAGCATGCTGAAAGAAAAAACAATTTAAGACTTAAAGTAAACACTGACAAATGATTTTTGGAGCGATTGCTGCATTCTTATCTATCACTCTATTCTAACACCCCCCATAAACACACACCTGTATGTTGTTCCATTTTTGAGCTCTTTCAGAAGATAACCAAACTTGGTTTCATTGCATAATGGAACCACAAAACTTTTAGTTGCTGCAGAGATACATAAACGGCAGGATGCAAACAGTAAATCACAGCTGTAAAAATCCTTGGTAGAAAATCTATTTGACATTGCTAGTCATGTAAAGTTAACATTTAGTAGATTATATGGTACGTAGATGAAAATGACATACAGTTTTCATTGGTGATTGTCGATTCCTGGAATATCAATTCAGCATTCATAGCCCCGTAAGCAGTACAGTCGGGATAACGTAGTAGAAAAGCATTTGCAAATTTGCCAGTCAGCAACCCTTCTGACACCAAGCCAATATCTAATGCTAACAAACAAATAATATCTTTGTAAATGAAGATTTATTAGTGACAAGCATTCAACAAAGGAGCAGTTCTATATGCCATAAACTTTATATTCATGGTCTCATACAACCATCTATTCATGCTCCACACAATTAATTAGTGTTTATCTGTGTGGTCCTTGTTTTTACCTGCATGGTGTAGGGGACACAATGCCGCCAGGATGAAGAGAAGAGCCAGCATGTTGTTCGGAAATGTCCAGGTGTGTGTCAGACACAGAATGCTCGGGATAAAACTGCGAGATGGGAAATTACAGCTGTGGCTAAAACCAGACAAGCAGGCTAAAATGGCTTGATTGAACCAATCCGTGGGCACAGCAAACAGGTTTGGCTGGGTACATGTATAATACCAGCCCTTCCCTAAGATACACCTAAGGGAGGTCTTCTATCTGGTAAACAGAATTAAACTGACACAATAAATTGCTTCCTGCAGTACACTGAGATTCCTGTATCTGACAGACTATGACTAAACTAATTGGCATTTACTGGTGTTAAAATCAGTGCAGATCATTTAGATCTGTTTTGAATTGGTTTTCTTTTTAATGAAAATCTGGATTTTTATTGGTCTTTATTTACATATGTTTGAATGTATTGTGTGACATTGTGGTGTGCGTTGACACAAAAACATCAATATACCAGGTAAAAAAAAGGATGTCCTGGTAGCACATATATTTATATATGTAATTTACACAAATGCATAAAACTCATAAACACATTAAAAAACTTAACTGAGAAAAAATATTGTCTTTACATTATAAAAATAATGTCTTTGAGTTAGCAAGTTAATTTGTAAATGTATTGAAATTATTTATTGAAATTAGGTTTCTGTTGAGTTTTCTCAAAATGTGGTCTGATCTTCATTCAAAACCAACAGATCAACACAATCTGATTAAACAAAATTGTAATTTTCACATTTTTATTTAAGTTTTTGGCTACTACTCTGTCTTGAGCAGGAAAACCATCTGCTGGAAGAGCCCACCTGGGATTTTCTACATCTTGTGTGTCTAACACACTACCTATACAGCTTGCTTTGTGCCTTTTACCATACCAGCCTGAGCGAGTGGTCCAACGCCTTTCAGCAGATGGTCCAAAGAAGGATTTTGGCTCGATTTTTGCTGGTGAACGACTTGCAATTCACCATCAGCCCTTCTGAGGATGACACTGTTATCACGCCCACTTCAGCAGTGCCAGTCATCCATTTTAGAGCCCACCGCAGACAAGGGAGACCGACCTGCCATGATTGACATTGTCCTTCTAACAATCTGACCAAGTGTGTGAGCCGGAACAAGAGTGCATCACAGTCAGACTACTAGTAGAGTTAAAAGGAATAAAAGGGAGCCTCCGGGTCCGCCTTCTTTTTTAATCCCACTAGCTCTGTCCTCTGGTTCCCCAGCTCCACCTTGGATGTGTGTTGCAATGGCTTCACCCTAGATCTCCAACTTCTGTGCTTGCATCTCAGTCAGTCGTCCCCAGGGTGCCTTCCATAAGTCTTCCCTCCTTCGACTCTTCTGGGTCCATCCTGGCTCTGTACCAACACATGGCTCCTCTTGCTCCTGGTTCTCTCTGACTCCTTCCACCCTTCACTCTGCCTTGGACTGTTCTTTTTTAGCGTTTCCTTTTTTCCTGTATTACTGTACTGATTATACTTCTAAGTTTGTTCCTCAGTTTTTTTGTTCTATCTTGTCAACGCATGTGCTTTTCTGTGTTCCTACCAAGTTGGATTAAAGACTATTTCCATTTATTCATCATCTTTCTGAGCTTCTTATATAACCACCCATGACAACAACAAACCAACACACTCAATTTGGCCTTCCATTTCTTGTGTGATGAATAAACCAGAAGTAATTAAAGACATGCAACTTTTTCTTAATTCATCTGATTGGACACCCAAAAGTGTGTCTAACACTATTTTTACAGATTATTAAAAAATGTAATGTTGTCCCATAATAAAAATTGTAATAAAGTAATCATGCAATGTGATGAGTTATGTGACAATGCATACCACTGTTGGAATATTTATTCATGCATATTTTTATTTACATTTTTAATAGAAGACAGTATACAGTACAGTATTCTGTAACCAGCATGTTAAACACAGGCCTCTGAAACTGTAAAGCATTACAGTTAGTACTAATAGCAATAGTAGTAAGCTGCAAATGTAAGTGCTTAGTTTTAATAAAAGTCAAACATTGAAATATAAAAGTGTTTTTCACATTAAAATGCAAAGAACCAATCAAACAATTGGAACCAAACAAACAAAAGAAGCAAACAAACAAACAAACAATTTATGGATACAAATTTTAATCATACATAAAAGCAAAAAAACATGAAACTTCAAATGCTTTGGATAAAAATGACAAAAATAAGAAACACAAAAGTAGGTACATGCCGAAAATATATTAGAAACTGTAAACTGTATTGTCATGTGTATATTTACCAAATAAAGGCCCCCTAAGTGTTGTCTAAATATTACTGCATATGTTAGAAAGAGCTATTTTAATCTTGACCTTAACCGGGGCCATAAACTGTCAGGAATATTGCTGCATGCTAGCATCTAAAATTCTCAATGTACACCTTCACTGTAAAGTTATCGCATTACACATGATTGTGAATAAAAATGAAAAATGTTTCTAATAAAGCAACATGTAAACAATGTACACAAATATCAGTGTTCTCTAAAATAATGTTTTTGGTTGTGCTATCTTCATTACTGATGCACATAGCCAGATTTGAAACTTTCTTTTCAACAAAAATGCACACATATAAGTAAATTGTGCAAAATCTTACTCCTGAAAATGATACAAGTTTCTGTCATATTATTCATAGTAAGATTTCATAACTAAACAATGTGCCATTGCATATTAGTGCATTTTGCCCTAGCAATTAGCAACAAAGCTCTATTCACAAGCCCTTTGAACTTTGGACTTCAAGAAACAAAACAGAGGTTCTCTGCATTCTGCCTCATGTGCAGGTTGTAAACATTTCAAAATCTTTCCTTTTTTGCACAGTAAGTTCTGTGGCGAGTGGTTGCCTCAGGATGTATGTAGCTTTTCAGAGTTTCTCAATGGTGGTATGGTGTGGTATTCCAGCGATACCAGGATCTAAAAAAGAAAGAAATTGTTCATATGCAACCTTTACTGGCACTCTAATTAGATAAACATAACAGCTATGCTATGAGCAGTAGTGGTCATCAAGCACTATAGACTCATTGCATGGAAAAGAGCAGCCTGGACATTTTGCGAGATAACTAATGTGTTTCACATAAATTCATTAATTCATAACTTTTAAGTACTCTCCTAATTAGGCTGTTTCACATAACTGATATTTACATATGTTTAGTAAGACAAAATAACTGAATTTAAACAAATTATCCTGCTTAAAAGTTTGGTGCTTGTTATAATGTGTAGCTTCCCCAATGATCAATAACTGTTTGTATATTTTGTGATAGTTGTGCATAGAGTCCTTACACAACTGTTACAAAAGATGCAAACATACATTGATGCTTGGAATAGCAATACATTAAAAACCAATGGTTTTTACCAAAAAAAACCCAAAAAGTTTATAGTAAAGTTTAGAAATTTAGGAAACAATAGGCAAACTTAACTGTATATGTTGTTATGGTGTATGTTATTAATGAATTAATAAAGCATATCATTATTAAGGCAATGTTTTTTGACAATGTTTTACCCTGTGGAGTTGAACGTCTGGTTGACCGCTTGTGAGGTCAGTGAACTGGATGTAGTGGACAGAGTGCTGGGGGAGGAGCCTCGACTGGGACTGTTGGGGGAGGAGCTTGAAGACACTGCAGGGAAAATATACTCATTTTTAACCTTAGTAAACACAATTAATGCAACAAAATAATTATTCCTAAATTAGCAACAGTGTGGTTCATCTTCCATCTCAGTACTTACCACCTCCAGAGGCAAGAGGACTGAATGATCTGGAAGTTGAAGGCTGATAAAAGAAATGAACCAAATTAGTGATCAAAGAAATTTTACAGAAGAAAAACAAACAAGCAACCCTCCACACCCAAAACCCTTTTTTCAGTGTACAGTTAAAAGTTAAATATGGCAAATATGGCAAAATGTGTTATTTAATTAATTTTAAATAACACAAATAACAATAAATTAATTTTATTTATTTAAAAAGATGGAAAATAAATAAAAAGCATCAACCTCATAAAAATAATTTTCAAGCCAATTTTCTAATATTAATAATAAATATCAGTATTATTGGTGGTAGACCTCAAACATTGTATTTAAAATAAACAAGATCTGCCTCTGTGACACTATGGCTTTAAATCATAGTTTATCAGCTGAGTTTATTAGCAGAAACAATTTGATAACCACTGTTTATGTTGCACTTTAATGTCTGTGAAATTATGGGAGAGGGGTTGACTACACGGAACAAAGCATTAGATAAATACCGGAGCTGTGTCATTCTGTAATGGGTAGTTATCAGGTTTCTCAGACTCACCAGACGAGGGTTGTAGTTATGAGACTTTATGGGTGAGGTGGATACCGGGCAGTATATCCTCTTTTCTTTCTGCCGCCGATTGCAGAACCACACCCTCACAACTTCCTTCTCCATGGCTAACTGCTCTGAGATGAGTGTGATCTCTTCAGAGTTTGGTTTTGGATTCTGGTCATGGTAGAAAGGAGGCACATATGTCACAGCCTGCAGGAAACACCACTAGTAAACTAATAGACTTTGTCATTACTATTACCTATGAGGTGATCTACTGTATATACTAGCTTAAGCATCGGCCCTAAAACTGACAAAATTAACGTAGCAGATACACATTACAGAACAGTCATTTCTCTTCTGTTAAAACAAACAAAAACTATTAATGACATCCTCCTACACTTAAGGGCATATTCTGATTTTTGGCCGATAACATGCTCTCTAGAATGACAATGTCTCCCTCTGTGTAAACTAAAGCTTATTGGCATTAAACAATTACAAACATTTTAAAAATACATTTAAAAAAGCCTTTCTTTATGTCTCACCCCAACTTCCTTTTTAAGAAGGAAATACAACAACAAAGAAAATATGTAGAAACAAAAGTATCTACAAGAAGTATTACAAACTCACATCCATAAAGCGTTTCTCTAGTGTGAGTTTGATGTTAGTTTCAATACTTGTTCTCTTTTTCCTCTTTCTTCCATAACCCTCCATAAGGGGCGGTAGAGTGGTTGGGCTGTTCATGGAGTCGGATGGGGAGTTCTCTGAGGAAAGAGATGTGACAGTGGTGTTTTAGTAAAGACAATATCCAGAAAGGATAACAGAGTTCTGTTCATCGATTGGTGACGGCACATACCTGCATCGCTGAGCCACTTCTCCAGCAAAGGCTTGAGCTTGCACATGTTTTTGAAGCTAAGATTGAGCGCCTCAAAGCGTGAGATGGTGGTCTGACTGAAGTCATTTCCATACAGCTTTCCCATAGCCAGGCCCACATCACCCTGTAAAAGCATCATCATCACGAGTTGCAAAAAAATTTCAAGAGGGATAGAGTGGTCAAGTTTTTCTTTTGAGAAAAAAATAAATAAATAAAATAACTTCATTAAAATGGACGGCACAATGACACAGATTGAAGCAGAAAATAAGATTGTTGGTAACTCAATAGAAGAGCTCAGGTGTGTTGTTAAGCTAGATGAGAGTGGAGTAGATAGATAGTGTGGTTGTTCCTCAGGGGACTTCAAGTCCTGGGTCAGGAACCGAAAGGTATAATAAAAATGCCTTTCGAGGACCTATCAACACACCTGAGCTCTTCTAAACTCACCACAATGTTAACCACAGCTTCACAGAACTTATTGCTTTAATAAGTTTCTCATGACCATTTTTGAGTTCCATTCATTTTAGCGCTCCAAAGCTCTTACAGTGGACGGAAAAAAGATGGAAAAAATAGGGAGATCATTTTGGAATGGAAAGCAATAGAGCATACAAGTTATATTATATATTGCTAGTTATAATATATATTGCTATAGCCATACTTGTACATATATTGAGTTAAACAACTATTAGGGGAACAAGCACGAAATTCTGGAACCCTATTGTTTTTGTAAAGACTATTAGGGGTCCAAGCACAAAGTGTACTTGGCCTGTGTTATTGTGACGCCACCAAAATATGGTGACATCGCCACCTACTGGTCAAATTTTTAAAACCATTTTATGCTGTTGTATGTGGTTTTAGTTGTTTTTATGTCTTTTTTAAACTTCATTATTGATGTCCACAAATATTTCACTTTGTGCCCATGGTGGGCCCCAAACGGATGAAGACCCCTATTGTATCTGTTAGCATTTTTATTATTCTTCTTACACTCATGAATGATCCATAAAATGGTATGGCACACAGATAAAGGACATTATGATGTCATTTTCTGTCATGAAAATTTCCCCCCCTTCTGAATTTTTGAAAAATCTACTTTTCTGATCTCCTCCTAAAGCATTTGTCTAATTTGCATGAAATTCGATATTTAGCATCCAGACAAAAATTCTTTTGAAAAACCTGAATAACACACAAATTTTTGCTTATAACTTTTGAATGCATTCCTAAAATCACGAGAATGGTGTCCATAGATTTCTTGAGGCATCAAGTTAAATGATATCCAACGTTCTCTGGTCAGCCATTTAGAGAATCTGCTATTTTTAATTTTGTCTTAAGATGCTTTTTTATGAATGCATCAAGGCCATGTTCTGAGAGGACCTGTAAAGTTTTAGGTCAGCACTTTCAGTAGTCAACAGATATAACAAAATTGAAAATGAAAATGCGTATAACATATGAGTAATTCAACATATTGTCATTTAACTTACATCATTAGATTTGTTCTATGTTATATAATAAGTTCTAATATACCAAATTTGCCATATTCTTCCATACTTCCTGTCTGCCATGTTGAATTTTATTCAAAACCTACAAAATTCTGAGACGAGCATGTCAATTAGACTTAAGGCCATGAAACTTTAGTATAGTGACATAAAACTTGGTATGTGTATTCTACACATATATAATATATGTGTAGTTATAACTTTTTTGATTAAAATGTCTTCAAGTAATGCATTAATATATTAGATGGCAACATGCCAAAAAGGTCTTAACAACACATTAAAACTGTCTGGGCGTCAAAGATCAAAGATCACAGAGACACTAAACTTGGTGGGATGGCTGAGTAGCACCCGCTATTCAGGTGCATCTGTACACACCTGTCGGACACTAGGGGGTGCTCTAATACGCTCATTTACAACAAAAAGTCCTTAACAATGCCATAAACGTATGCTTAAAGAAGTATACGTTAAAAATTTGCTTGAAACTTCGCCTACATTATCTAAAGAACCTCATGGCAAAAATGTATTCAAAGAATTTTGATCATTCAAACCATTTAGCAAATAGGAGCCAATAAAATGTTTGAAAGTGGCCCATTTTCACTAAATGGCCAATATTTTCTGAACTCAAAGTCCAAGCTTAACAAAACTTGGTACATTAGACATGAGGACATTCTTTGTATTTACAACAAATTTTGTTCTGTTTTTCCAGTGGGGGCACTACAACACAGATCATTAATAGTGCCATATAGGTTTGATGAAGATGAAAATTGGTACACACCATTTTGGTAGATGTCCAAACATATTCTACAGTTTCACTCTGATACATTATTAAACATGACTACCAGTAGCCAATCAAATTTCAGCAGCTAATAAAAGCAAATCTGAATGGTCTACCATTACAAAAATAGACATATTTATCTATAACTGAAAACTGACCAAACTATAATAAGCAATTTTGTATTTTTGCTAATAAAGCTGCAATCGTGTTTGATAAATTCCAATTTTTTGTTTCTCCAGAAACATTGCTTTAAGCCAATTGGCATGAAACTTGACATGCATCATCCCCAGTTATCAATAAAATGTTGATGGGTTGATTTGTTTAGCAAATATATATTTTATATTTGTCAGGTGTGGCCTATTATGACTAAAGTATCTTGTGTACACAAAAGTTCAGGCTCACAAAACTATATATATAGAAAACACAGCATTCTAACCTAACATGCTAAGTTTCAGTCATTTTTGATGAAAGGGGGGTAACCAGCAATTTAACTTAGTGGAACCATAATACACTGACAATGTCCTCTCAATGTTTTCTAATAAGTTAATTTGTAATAATTTTTAATCATTTGTAATAATTGAAATCTTTGTGTAAATACAGAAAAAAAGTAAAAACATTTATTTAAAAAAACAACAAAAGAAACAGTTCAGACACATACCTGAGTAAATCCTAGTTTAATGCGCCTCTGTTTGAAGGCTTTAGCAAACTGCTCGAGCTCCTCCAGGTCATTGGGTTCATCTTGAGGTGAGCCCACGTGCTTATGGACCTGTAAGTGAGACATGTCCAGGTGTCCATCCATAGAGGAGCCTGCCAGCCCTGTCCTGCCCATTGCCTTAGTAATTAGAAAGTGTCAGAGTGTGAGTACTCAAATAATACCATTTCATCTGAGTTTTGTTTGTGTGAGCTTTGTTTACTTGTCTTATGAATACTTTTTGTGATTCCCTTTTCTTATGTCCTTCAACAACATCTAGATGAAGTCAAGCTTTTTTTTAATTTACATTAAAATGGTGATGGTAATACCAAGGTTTACATTGAAATACATACAGCACCATTCAGATACCATGATATACACTACCATTGGTTGGATGCACTTGACTGAATTATTGTTTCTTATGATCCTTTTGATCTAAATGCTTAACAAAATAATGATGAGTTTGAACAAATAATAAAGGGAAAGCACCCAATAAGTGTGCAGCATACAGAACATGCAAACAATACATATACAAAATCTATCAAAAACATATAATATTTTATTAGGTTGTTTGAGAGAATGCACAAGGCTGTAATTGAGGCAGAGGGTGGTCAATTTAAAGAAGCTAAAATATGAAATAGTTTTAATTTGTTTAATATTTTCTGAACGCTACACAATTCCCATACTACTGTTTGTCATTTCATAGTTTGATGGTGCTAATATCATTTAAAAGTTAAAAACATTAATTAATGAGCAGATGTATCCAAACTGGCTGGGAGTGCAAATTAAATACTATGGATTACTATTTGATATATCACTAAACTTCAACCACAGTACCTGTTTTTTATTACCTGTTTAGCATTAGTTTTTTATACGTTTAACAAACAACTCAAATGATCCCACATTCGGCTCTGTGGTACCTGAGGAGTGAGTGCGAGACTGGGCTGGTGTGGCAGGAGTCCTGTCTGTGACTGTGATGGCAAGGAAAGCAGGCTGGGCTGTAGCAGTGCTATAGAAAACAGTGACATGCATTTAAATATGTTGGTAGTTCAAGCAAACAGAATATTCTGAAGTGTATTAATAACAGTCAGATTTACATGCACTGACCTTGGTGTCCAGATTGGGCCTGTGAAAGCAGAAATGATGAGGGAGAGGACAGGTGAGATCCAGGCATCAGGACAAGCTGGGGCAGAGGGTGCAAGGAGGGCAGCTCCTAAAAAAGCACCAATCAACAGCCTTTACATGCCGTATCCTTCATATTGCAAATTTCTGTCATCTTTAGTGGAATGAATCACACAAGCATCTGTCCAGATGCCACCTGTCCTGCTTTTATCTTGCATAAAAATAGGCCTAACTTTAGACCATTCTATCTATTAGACTGGTGACATTTTACAGTACATTTACATACAGTACATTATTCTTTTTTGAGTTTGGGGTAAAATATGACCTGGACATGTTCTTGGCAGGTTGCATGACAATTGCCTCAGGTTCACTATATTGATGTTTGACATACCCCAGTAAGCTGCCCACCAGACACTGGTGATCCCTGAGTTAAGTGGCATGTTTTGTGCAACGTTCCAGAATGAGGTGAATCGTTCAGGCTCTCTGTCTTAATCTAAAGATTAAAAAAGATTTTTATTATCAAAATCTTCATTTCATTAAAAAAGATTCGAAAAAGATAACACAAGTTAGGTAAACATTTTAAGAGGAGACCTTTTTTCTTTTGTGTTTTGCATGCACTGTGTGTGGACTGTGTGCGTATTGTATATGTGTGTATACATGTGCTTTTTGTGTGTACTCAGAGACCGGTAAAGCTGCTTGACTTGTTCTACAGGAGAGGGCCTTTAACAAACATTCCTTCCCTTGCCGCGGGCAACACAGTATGCAAATGTCCTCATAAACCTAAAGCTAGTTCCTGTGCACAAAACTTCACCGTCCTTAAAGTGATATTGTATGACAGGCTGATCTGAAGAACTAGTTAATCATATATGTAATGATTGAAATGTAACACTAGAAAAGTTTGTAATTAGATAAGAGCATTTTAAGATGTGTTTGAACACCTGACTGAAAGGTTTACTGAGGGACAATAAGCTGCTACAAATACCAAAACAGTTCATGTAGGGTGTTAGATGTTGAATATTTAGAGGTGAACAATGTTTGTACTCACTTGTCGGGTAAAGTCAATCCCATTTTGTTCAATATCTGAGGAAATTCAAACATAATCATGGTTAGAACTGAAATAATACACATTCTCTGACTGAGTCCCACCTGATGGATTTAAAGTCGGATTAACCAGCTCAGAATACTGTATTAGTTTATTTAAGTTTTCCCATGATCCATTCAAGAGCTTTCCATTGTCAAGCCTATTATAAAACATACCATAAAACAAACCCCCCAAATGCTCCATTTTACTGAGTAAAGAGGGTGAGTTGGGGGGTTCAAAGGTCATCAATACCAGGTAATCTCACTTAATTTGAAATTCAAATCTAGCTCTATGAAGCTATGGTTAGAACAGCATTCATTCACCCCACAATATGGAAATCTATCCTTCTCCTGGGCCAAACTTCCAGTATGGAAATCATCAGATCATGCAAATGAGCAGGTTTCCATGACAACCTTTAGAGGCCTTCACATTTGAATACTTACAGACCTCCAGGTGCATCTCTAACTCTCTGTATCTCTCTGTCTCTTTCTCACACACACGTTGAAATTTAAACATATTGCAATATATGAGAAAACCTGACAGTGATCATTTTTTCTGTATTTTACTTACATCATATTCCACACGCAACACTAAAAAATGCTATGGTCAAAATAATCATCACACATGTTTTCCATCCATTCCTGAATATTTTCCAAATATTCCTGCATATTTAATGGTACATGACTTGTTTACATGCTATGAAAATGTGTTACGTATCATTCATTTAATGCCTTATACAATATAAAATATTAAGACCAGTCATAATTATATCAATACTCCAGTCACAATATTAATATTCGTAAACGCAAGCAACACTTTTTGTACAAAACAAGTATTTGCAGTTATCACATGACCTAACATGACATTCGATAGGACTTTATCCTAATCCATACCCAAACACTTCACAACAGAGAGGCGACAGAACACAAACCAAACATATATTTATTGTTCAGTGATAATACTTGACTCTCTCAGGTTCCTCATTTAAGCAAAACTGTTCCAGACCAAAGCTATTGTATCACGACCATGATTCAGTATCGCCTGAGGCTGTGAGCGCTTCATTGCAAACAAACCGCCACATACATCCTGGTAGACTTCACATCCATCAAACTAAACACATATCACACCTAGATGCTTAGCTGAATAAACCAGAGATACATTTCTACTTTCCTATATTTAGAGCACATCTAGGCATAGAGATTAAAGGCAAAAAGTTCAATTAGAAGCCCAATGTGGTTTTAGTTAAAAAGAATGACACAAAGCGATTTGCCCTGGCTGAGAGCATGACTAGTGTCCTGTCATCACAAAGAGTTAAACTTTGGGTCATAACCACAAGCTAACCGTTGTGAAATGCCCAGTGGCAGTTCACAAAATTCTGATGATGATCCTCATTTCAAGTAAAAGTAACTTTGAATCATAAGGATTCACCTTTAGCAACAGATACATTTTGTAAAGATTAAATAATTTAAAAAAGATAAAACATCAGAGCTTAATATCTCTGAGTCCTATTAAATTGAGCTTTCAGTGACGCTGTTTTAAATACTTACAAAAGCAAACCACGATACTGTTTGTAATTTATAACACAGAACATTTAAACCTGTCTGCAGTGACTTTTTATTTGGTAAATATCAATATTTTATGGACACACACTTCTGATGTTATTCTATAGCGTTTCACAACAATTAACATTATCATTATTTATAATCCATGTTTTATAGTCACATAGAATTTACATAGTATTTACAGTTAATTGCAACTATACAGTTGTTCAAAATTACCATTTCAAGGCTAAATATCTACATTTCATAACATCACACATAGTAAAAAGGTGCCTTACCAGCTTGTTCATGCTGAGACTCTGTGTGTTCAACAGCCTCAGCGCTCATCTTAATATCTGTAATGATAAATACAGCTGATTTTCCTACAGGATCACAACTTTATGCAGACACTGGGGCAATTCATGGCATGGCCCAGCCAGTAAAATGATCTTGAGGTTTATTCTAATGTGTTCAACACTCAAATAGTCTCCTTTATGTAAAGGGCTCGTTGTAATATTCATAAGAACAAGGGTATCCCCATTCACCACAATCACTCAGTCTCTCCACCCTAATCTCTTCTAGTCAAAAACATTTAAATCTGTTAATATAGAGTGCCATGTAAAGGTACTGTATAATGCAAAATATGATTCCACAAAACGGGCACTACTTAAGAATAGAGATCTGGGAGTATTTTTAAAACTTTGAAAAGTACATCAACTCTTACCTTGATAACAGGAAATGTCCAATGCTGCGCATTCAGTATAATATTCCTTGTTCTGTGTTAACTTTCTTAGGTCTTCACTGAGAAGTTGATTGTCTCAAAAAGGTACAAAGAAACTTAGACATTTAGCAAAGTGGGTTAGTAGAAGTTACCTCTTCAGTATCCCACACCATCCGATAGACATCATTTGCATAAGGCCCTTGGTGTGTCCTATCCAGACTCTGACTTTTTGCATAAAACAACAATAGGCAGACAGCAAACTTCGAAAAGCTTGAGAATAAACGCATGCGTGCCACACTGCCTGTGTATGTGTGCACTAGCTAAGTTAAAGTGTGCCTAGTCTTTGATTGAACATGACAAATTAAATTTGTTCAAATATTTCACTATATGTAAAGGCAAGCAAGAGGGACGTCTTCCACTATTAAAAACAAAGGGTTTAACAGAAATTATGTTTGTTAATTTTTGCTCATATATTTTGTGATGGTTAAAATTTTGTATTTAAAACTTTTGTTTTAACCAGGTGTTTAGTGTTACTCTGGCATTGTAATGTTTAGAGTTCATTGCACAAAAGATGAATAAATTAGCACAGCTAATGTTCTGTGGAATTTTGAAAATGTTGATGGCTGGCTAAACAACAAAACCAGATCACTGACCAGATCATTCTGGAATTGTGCATTAATTGACAGTTATTCATAAACAGTTTTTAACATTGGCAAGCAAAATCTTTAAGCATGAGGCATAGACTGATTTAGTCCCCCACAGATTATGATTTCAATAAAAAACACACAAAATAATGCATATGGTATCAAACGGTTGGTATAATTATGTAGTATTAAGATGTAATATTACATTATATTAATTTGTGTACTTAATTGAATGTGTTCTATTCTGTTGATATAAACTTGATATAAAAGGGTCATTGATTTCGTAGCATGTGGTCGTTGTGCACTTTCTAAAAGATCATGTCTACACCGCAACCAAAATCCCTTTAAATTGGCCCTATAAAGTATCTGCTTTAATATGCAACTTCGTGCAGACAGCTTTACTACAACAGAATCGATAGTTTGCCACAGGCTGAAACCGTGTGTTGATTTCATAAATGTATAGACTTTACTGTAGTAAAGCAGGTTATCCGTATTACTTTTATTAATGTTAAGCCATGTTACTAACCGAAAGACTATCGTTCCTTAAGTAGTTTTACCACCATGCCACTCACTGAGCAGTACACAGAAGGCGCGCTAGAGGGCAGCATATCTATGCGGCTTATATGCAAACAGTGGTTTTTAAAAATATCACATTAAACAACAAAACTTACTAACATTGCTTAATTGTGGGGAAAATAACTTTATATATAAATAAATATATATATCTTACAACGCATTATATATATAAAATGTGTTGTAAGATACTGACAGGAAATGCCCAAGCAGTTTTATTTTTGACTGTGCAGAAAACATTATGCAGACAATCATGCCAGAGCATTTATTTTATGACTAAAGCTCAAAACACCAGGGTTTATATTAAAATATGAACACATTATATAGAAAAAAAATGGATGTAAAATAGCAAATGATATCAGGGTAGTTACACAATTAGATGAGGTAATGTATGTACCGCATAGTAAACAGTCATAGTGGTTGTATTCAAAGGCTTAATCGTTAAATGAATACTGGGAAAATTATCAGAAAATCCTGGAGGAGTTTGTACATCCATATTGGTGCAGTTGCAATTGAAATGTAAATTAGAATTAGTCATGGCTATAGAGAGCAGCGGAGAGTAAGAAATTTGGCATCAGTTGAATACATTTGCAACAGACAGACATCACAATATGTTCAGAGATAGCTACCATTTATGTTTCAGTTACTGTTTCTAGCTTCATAAACAAAGAGCAAAAATGTGACTTCTAAGTGTAAATACTTTAGAAAGCATGTATGATATTGTCAGTTGTAAATAATCAAAGCTGTTATTTTGCTTCAGTTTTTAAGTAGTACATCATTGTATTGCAATATTTATTGAACAATGTTCAAGGAATAATAACGACAAGGATCTGACAGTGTTTAGCTTAAAAAATGAAGGCAACGGGGTAAATTGTAAAGGTAAAAGGAATAACACTGTAACACAAAAGGTGAAGTAACAGCTTATAGCTTGCTTGAGGATACAACTAGTACAACTAGATGAGACATTCAGACATACTGTAAACAAAGGATCTTTCGTACAATAGAATTTGAATATTTATCAAAATACTTTTTATACAAAATATATCCTTAACATAAGGGATGCTATGGTAACTAAAACTTAATATTCAAATATGTTGACGTAAAAAAACTCAAAGCAAGAGCTATACAACAGCTGCCGTAAAACAGAACTAAACCTACGACAAACACAATAACACCATTTTCAGCCCTGAGGGACCATTGTACTGATGTCCTAAAGTAAAAAGATAACTGGCTTGACAACCCACATCAAACCTCAATAAACTTCATTCTCATGAGATGTGTTCAGTCAAATTTGGTAACCGGTGGGCCATGTTGTACTTTAAAGACACCAAGTTAGGAAAAGTTTCCCGTAAAGACAAAATGTTTACTGAATTTCAATACATTGAAATGTATGGGATTCCCAGAAAAATATCTTTATCCAAATAGTTCCCCAAAGTAATAAATTACTTACTTAAGTACCTTCTGTAAAAATCCATTTACTTTCACAACAACATTGTTATAAATCTGTAATGAAGTACAATTTCCATATCACACAGACATTCATTTTTGTTTGTTTTGAAGTACCTCACAAAAGTGTTTCTTACAAAAAAGTGCCACTCTGAGAACATTTTCGTCACAAGCACAATTATTATTTAGAGTCCTCATCCCAAAGGCACAGCTGTTTATGGGGTGTGTAGAAATCAAATCTGTAGCCTTTACTGCAGCTTTTAATGCCACACTTGTAGGGACTGGGCCCCTGACCCCGGCAGTACTTCAACTGGCAGGGGAACCACTCCAAATTCAACCTGTAGCTGCAGGCGCAGGGCTGCCATGAGTCTTCTGTGGAATTACAGCTCTGCAAGCCAGTGACATCCAGACTCTGGGGAAGTACTTTGAATATTGAGCCCTCAACCCCTGTAAAGCCACACGGAATTGGTGAAAAGGGACACAATGCAGTCGCAGTAGAACTAAAGTATTGAGTTATTTTTTAGCAAACTGTGCAATTTGTGTGCTGTTTGGTTTCCCATAACTTGTTACGAACTAATTTTCAATAATTTTCAAACAATATTAAATTTCCTGTGAATGACCCAGTTACTGTTAAAGGTATAGTTCACCTAAAAAGGAAAATTCTGTCATTATTTGTTTGTCCTCATGTTGTTTTAGGCCTCTCAGGCTTGTGTCAAAATTGATCCTTGAAATATATTGTTTCTATATATATATAATAGAAGGGTTTTACATGGGTTTAAACAGAATGAGGGTAAATAAATAATGGCAGAATTGATAAATACTTCAAAATACAGAGCATGGAGTTGTTGTCTAAATGAGAAAACACACATTAGGTTACGCAGAACTGACCTCTGTCCAGCCAGTGCTTGACATCTTGTTGTCGTGTGTACACAAGGTCCTGTGCTTCTCTGCATACATTACGTATGTGAGTACTGAGGTGCCAGGAGATACTCATATTGACCACCGCGTTCATTGTGAGTCGTTCCACTCCACGCATCTCCTCTGCACTCCGGACCACACGAGGGTTTTTCTGTTGGGTTCACACAATAACCACTAAAAGTCTTGCTAGTATTTTCAGATTAGGGCACAAAAACTTTGAACTAATTCACAATCAAATGTTTTTCTATAATCATTGCTGGTCACCAGCATACTGTATGTTGTGTTGTGGATGCTGGTCCCAAGCATTGAATGCTGATGTGCTAGTGTCCCCATCAGACTGCTTAACTATCTTAAACAGTAAGACTACCTACACAGTGGCTGGATGCTATAAAATGTATTGATTTTTGACCTGTCTGAGCCTGGCCATAGCTTCACTGGGGATCAGCTCTCCATAATCCAGTCGAGTGATGAAGCAGAGCGCTTGGTACTGTGTCTGGCCCCTCTCTGGCTCCCCGAGAACTAATGCCCGAAAGATCTTCACATTCTGTTTGAAACAAAGAGACACAAGCCAAAGCAAACTTACAATGTATTTTAATGTATTAAAGCTATTACTATGAGACTTTCCAAGGCTAAGATGGATTTGCTTGATCGTATAAAATCTCAGGTAATGCAACTTTAGCTATGTAACAAATTTAATATTACAGGAACACACACGGACGGTTGCAAAAACAATCCCTGTTTTCCAGTGAAAATATCTTCATATCCAAAACAGAATAAGTTTACCGAGCAAAGTGAAGTTATAAAGCCAAATATAGCAAAGATTTTTCGCAAATGTAACTTGAATTAGGTTTTAAATGTAAACTGCGAGACAACTAATAATACCAAAACTTTATATACAATTTTTTAAAAAATTCCACTGCATATAAATTAATTTACAACAAGAAAAACCTATTTGCCAAAGGGACATGAAAAACCCTGAGGTAAAACTAGGCAAAAACTTTGTGGCTGGTTTTTGAAAGGCCTGTAGATTCTGCTACACAAAGAAATTCAACCACGGTTCAGTAAAATGTTGAGAGGAATGTGTGTGTGGTGGCCAAATATAATATACTCTATATTGAGTGATACCAAAGGTTCTCAAACACTACTACCATCTCTTCTGTCCTGCCTTCAGCCTGCCATTGGCTGGACAAACAGGTGGTTCTCCAAACTCTGGTTTAGCTAAAAGCTGACATGTCAGGCTGATCAAACAGAGCAATGTTTTGGGAGTAATACTTGCAATGGGACACTTGTTGTCTCTGCACAATAAATTGGGATCTGTTAGGCACAAAGCACAGCATCTAGCAAAGTTGCATAAGAAGCCTAACACAGATCTATTTGATAAGAAGCTGTTTCATCACACATCATCAATCTCTCAACTGGCTGCATTAACCAAGATGACCAGATGAGTCATATCACAATTAAACAACATGAGTTTCCCAAAACATCCACAAAAAGACTCTATGAATACTTAGATGAGCTCTGGATCCCATGTCTGGTGTATGGACACAAATTACACTTGGAGTCTTACATTAAACTTTAGGCAAACTTATATTATAATATGTAATAGAATATTTTGAGCCTCTCTGGCTGCTTTGGATACTGCCAGATCCCCTACCAGCAATAACACATTGATACTTTCCAGCTATTTCATTGCAAATTGCATTAACATCATACATTAATTTTAAATCTGTTTGCCTATAATGTTTTACTAACACACAGTGATACAGTTGCATTTCGGTTCAACAGAAGCACTAATTCCTTTGTTTTCATTATGTTTCAGTATGTTTGTAGCATTGTTGAACTCAATGTATTTAAGATACTCACACGCTTGAAATCGGACAGGAAGGTGATGAGAGTCCCGTCTCCTTGCTTGAACTCCAGTGTTACGATGTCCTGCTCACCATCCGCCTCTAATACCTCCTCCGTTATCTTACCATCATTAAGACGAACAAGAACCCTCAACTCCGAGCAAACACTTACCGATAACAACAGAGTCAACACAACACACAGAATCTGGATCAGAGCCGGCGAAGTCAATCTCGAGTACATAGCAAAAGACACACAGATATTAAGTCATTTAACCCAACAATGGGACATCACTTCGGGTGAAATGATTTATTTAGACTGCATAGGCGGTGAAAAACAAAGCGAGACTGCTGTTAGTAAAGACAGTTTACAAAATGATCCTTCATGTCGATCATGATCTGCGCTTTAAATCTTTACTTAACGTTTGCCAAGCAAATCGGGAAAACTGGCTAATTATGCAGCAATGCTACATAAGTGGAAGCGCGATTTTTAACTCTTGAAGCTCCTCGTATTTCCCCGACACTTCCTCCGAACTTTAGTCATTTGCCCTCGGGTTCCCAGCACCGCATGGGGGCACGTCTTAAAGACACAGAGCTTTTAAAGCTTCAAACTCACTCCATTAAAACACATCTTTAAATATATTTATTTATGGGAGATTATTTATAATGTAGACTCAAATAAAATGACTGCTAATTGTTGATTATATTGAATATATAGGCAAAAGTAGAAATGTGATATTGACGATAGTTTTAAAAACATGACATATTAGTTTATTACAATTCAGTAGAAATTGAATTGTGGTTGAATTGTTAAACAATTTCAAGGGGGATGGTGTGGTCATGTGTTTCTTTGGTGTAGATAAACTTACACAAAACTTACACAAATAATGACAAAACTTGTTTTTTAAACAATTTGTAACACAATACGTTTCATTAAATGAACCTGGAGCTATAACAAAACATACACATTTAAACACGCAACTGTCAAAACAATCTTGAAATTTAAAAAGATAGTTCACTCAAAAATTAACATCCGGTCCTCATTTACTCAGTCTCATGTTGTTCCAAACCTGTATGAGTTTCTTCTGTTTCAAAGAATGTAGGTAACCAAAATGAGTTGGTGGTAGCCATTGACTTCCATTGATTTTTTTCTTCATACTGTGCAAGTCAGTGGTTACCATCAACTGTTTTAAATTGTTCTAAATTCACGGTTAACCGCAGCTTCACAAAGCTTATTGCTTTAATAAATGAGTTAATACAATTATTTTTAATAAAATAATTTTAACATTCTTCAGACACGTGAGTAGAGTTAGGGTAGGGACAAAACCTCTGTTTAACATGGAAAAAAACCTTTTATCATCTGTTGTAGGATCATGCTGCATTTATTTATATATGGACTATAACCAGCATTTATCTCTGCAGCAACATTTCAATGAGTGCTATAGACTCTCTGGAGTCACAAGTGAAGTCCCTCTCTGAACAGCTGCCAGGGAATTCATACAAGTGGTCTGAGATGTTTTGTGATTCACATACATTCACATCAACTATTCAGTGCCTAATGATGCTCTTGTGTCCTGCTGGCAAAACAACAATCCCACACTTCTAAGAAGATGTTCAGAAAAATACTTTAGCCCGTAGTGTATACTGGGATGTAATCATATTTTTATCTGTCAGGTAAAGGAATTAATGCAATTAAACCAT
>JAZGTK010000070.1:0-97305 GCA_036877625.1 Ambastaia sidthimunki
TATATATATCCTGAAGTAACTACAGATCACAGCCTCTTTAAATGACTTCTGATGACCCAACACTTTGTAGAGATGATGCCAAGCCCTGAAAATGCTCACTGTTTCTGCCTAAATGCACACATGAAATTAGCCAACTGCACAGTCTGTACTATCTTAGACCTGCGAACTTCTGAAATCATTTCAATAACTCTTTTGGTAATGTAGAACATGCATTTTCTATATTACCATTTACATTTTACATTCTACATTTAGTTTTAAAGCAGCTTTAATGTATTGTAAAAAGCACTGTACAAAATCGAAATCATACTCCACTTTCGTTTCGCCATATGGTGGCGCCTGTCGAAAATGAAGCACGTGGAGCGTTTTTAGCGAGTAGCTTTTCAGAACCAACATTCCCATCTCCTGTGAGACCATGTCGTCTATTATACCTGTCTTTGAGTACTGTAAGTCTTGTGATGAGAAAAGACAAAACGCAGAACATCGTCCCAGTCAGGCAGGCAATGACTCCCACAGGATTCCCTGGTTTTCTCCGGAACGACTACAGACTCATCCGTGACCACCCGGCATACCTGCACGTCACCACACTCCAGCAAACACCTGAACCCCTTACCTCAAGCCTTTGGGATTAAACTGGATCCGCATCAACACCTGCATGTTTCCATATTTTCCGTAGTTGAGCACAACAAACACTCCCCCGGGGAAAAATCTGCCTTTTATTTGTGCATCATTCATTTGCCAAAATTCACGTATAAGGACGTTGTTTGGCGGGTTCGGTTTGTATAATAAAATTCCAGTCTGTCTGTCACACTGCAGAACAATTACTAGAACAGCAAATGACAAGGCTATAAATCACCCTCAAGCCAGAGTTCAGGCACTAACAGAGAACAAGTACAGTGTTGTGTGTGTAAAGCCAGTAATGACATGGCAGGCTGGGGTTGGAGTGACAACAACAAATTGACCGCAACACACAAACACACAGTCATAGCACAGGTTTAAAATAGACGCATATCTTTGTTTAAATAAGGATGTGTTATAGGCTAAACATATCTAGACCAAAGGACTACAAGACACTGATAGGACCTAGAAATTCTGTGAGGCTGTTGTGCGTCTTAACTTATTGCGTCTGTCTGGAAATATATAGATACAGCTGGATGTATAATTATTTCTGGATCTAATTACAGAAGAGAAGTAGAAAACAAATATAGATTAAGTCTGAAGTTGTTAATCATTTTAATCATTATGTTTTTTCATAATGGTAAATGTTTTGTGTTAAATGCTTTGAGAATTACATGGTACTTCAATTTTTGTATAAAGAAAATATATTCATTTGTAATGCTGTGCTTAGAAGTGTGTTTGATCAAGCTTTGATCAAGTGTTCATCTCCCCACACGTATTTTTCATGCTACGGCCCTTCAGAAATGTTGTGCCACTTACAGTATAGACAGCATTGTGTTTATAACTCTAGTTTAGTATGTTTTTAGTTTTCCATATATATATTTGTCATATATAATAGTATCAAAGAAACAGTGAATGTAAGATTGTAATGGTGTTTTCAAACAATACATAACATTTTAAAATATTTATACTGTCCAAAAAAGGGACTTTGACTCATTTGTCAAACTCCTTTCATTCTAAATGTTTATGTCCTTTCTTCATTTTATGAGTTTCCGCTCCTCTGCATTACATTGTTCTCCACAGGCTGCAGGTAATAGATTTTACTCCCTAAACAATTAGTCATGTCATTTTTTCATTTATAGGATCTGTAAAGAGCCTCCAGCTCGAATATTTCTCTGTGTTATCGATCTGAAAATATTATGAGTTACACTTTATACCGCTTGTCGTTAATAATTATGCAAATTACGGAAAACAATGATGACTACGTAAACATTTTGAGCAAAACTTTGTTTAATAGTTAGTAAAATAGTTCACAAAAATGTACAGTTGTCCTACATGAGACAACCCCAATGTTGTATGTAGTGTACGTGATTAAATGTTACCTTCATCAAGCAAACTATACTTCTAGACCAGTACTAGTCAACTCCGGCCCAGAGTTTAGCTCCAGCCCTAATCAAACACACTTCACTATTTGTCAAGTGATCCTGCAGACTTTTGTTACCTGATTCAGGTGTTTGATTAGGGTTGGAGCTAAACTCTGCAGGACCCTGGCCTTCCGGGACAGGAGTTGAATAGCCTTGTTCTAGACTGTTCCAACCAGAGGCCAAGAGCATTGCAGTGGGCTAACTTCCTTTTGTAGCCAACCTAAAACAACCCCAGCCAATTGTTTAGGTATGTTGACGACACCTGGGTACACTTCAAAGGCCAGAAATAAAAGCCTTCACTGAACACATCACTATCATCCCGTGGCTGCTCGGATTGGGCCTTTGTTAGGATCGCTCAGAAGGCCGGCAATAATGGTGGAAAATCGGGGAGAAATGGAGAGCCTTGAAATATCAGAAAAATCCCTGGTGGGTGTTACACAAACACATTGTCACGGTATATTTCAAACCTAACAACATACCAGAGCAGAGGCTTGTACACCTTTAGGATCCAGCATCAAAACAACAATACATTTTATATGGGGTTTAACAAAGGACTATATTCAAGATAATAATTGTGACGTTTTCTTTAACTTAAGCCTTTAGCTTTCAGGGTATACTGTACTGTACTTACCTTAATTTGATTTGTTAATTTGTTATCTATGATTTGATATTTGATGGCTAATGGGCACATGTGTAAGTGAGCTACTCACATTGGCATTATGACATACTCTAGCAGTTTCACTCCGGTTCACACGTGCACATGTGATTCACAGCATGTGAAAAGTGACTCCCTCACTGATCCTGATTCACACCCCCATTGAGCTGACTCCCACTGCAATGACTCCCACTGCAATTTGCAAATGATGTCATGTGTCAGTGCGCGATGATGAATATGTTCCTATAATCATACAGCCGGTGAGGCTGTGTGCACGAGAGGCGAAACGCTTTTAAAATATAAAAGGTAGCTCAACTGGTAGAGCGTTTAATTAGCAACGCAAAGGTTGTGGGTTCAATCCCAGGGTATGCAAGTACTAATATAAAAAAACGTATACATTGAACTCACTGTAGGTCACTTTGGATAAAAGCGTCTGCCAAATGAATAAATGGAAATGGAAATAAAAATTACAGTTTAGAACATTTTAAACTTGTAGAATTCACTTTTATAGTTGGACTATCTGATACAACTGCATCATTCAACTCTTGAATTCCAAACACAAGCATCCTGTCAGAAGTGCTGATATGATTGTGAGAGTGACATTGCCTTAATGCATCCAGCTCCACTTATTTTATTTCTTATATCCCAGCCAACAATTTTAGGTTGTAAGAATGTTTCCCTAATGTTTCCATTAAGTTCTAGGAATGTTCAAAACGTCCGGTTTTTAGACGTGCATTAATGTTATTGCTTGTTTATAAAAACATTATTTAAAACATTCCACTAACAACTTAATAACATTCTACTAATGTTACTGCAAGTACCTTTAAGAGAACATGAGCCAACATTCAGAGAATTTTCCTTGTTAGCTAGGATTAGAGTACAGCAACTCTTGTATAAACCTGAATGTCTGCTGTCAGAGGTCAAATAAAAGCTTCATGATTAATTTATATTTTAACAATTTTTGTAATTTTTAAAGATAAGTTGGGTGAAAATGACATGGTTTTGTCAGATATGTTAACCCATACCCGAAATGTGAGCTCTGCATTTAACACACACACACACACACACACACACACATAGACAGACACACACACACACAACCGGGGCAGTGGGCAGCTATCACTGCAGCACCTGGGGAGCAATCGGGGGTTGGATGCCTTGCTCAAGGGCATTTCAGTTGTTACCTGCCGGCACTCGAATCAAACCAGCAACCTACTGATTACAAGCCTGACTCACAAACCAGTAGGCCACAACTGCCCCAGTTTGATTGAAATTTCAGAACTTCAGTTATGTCTCATGTTGTTTGGAGCCATTATAAGTTCTTAACAGCCACTTTTCCAACCGATACCAACCGTTTGGACATTCTGCAGTTCCTATTGTGCTACATGGGAGAACGAAGTTTCATTCATCTTGGCAGCGAGTCAGTGATGACAGGATTTGACTTTTGGTGAATTATCCTTCTTACTTAAAGTGAGAGAATTTCAGTTCACTGTACACTACACGCATACAAACGAGCATATAGATGTGACAATCACCACTTTTTCAATTGTTATTTAGCACTTCTAGCATGTGGTTCATAATTATATAGTGCCTGTGCAAACGAATGTTGTCAAAGCTGAACAATGAAGTCAGCACCAACCAACAATTAAAATGATCCACAAGGCCACGAGACCTATTTGACTAATTAATTGTCCAATTGACTCACACAAGTGAGTGCTGTGTACAGAGTTAAAGACCCTAATTAAAATCTGGAGCTGATAATGAAGTGATTTAGGAAAGGATGTTGATTTAGTGGGAACAGATTAAAAGAATCACTTGAGAATGATGTTGGTTTGTAAGGTTGCATCCCCAGTGACTTGAAAACAAAAACAATGACATTCATTTCAGGTTAATTGTACAACACGACTCTGTGTACAGTGTTTGTGATTTGTTTAATTGACAAATTCACAAACAAGAACATATTTCTTTCTATTAGAAGTAAAAGATCAGATATTCTCAGGTATTGCAAAATCTTTTTGAGTTATTCAACATATTTACTGTTTATTTAATTTATTTATCTCACCCAAAAATAAAAAATCTGTCATCATTCATGTCTATAAATACATTGCTATAAATCATAGAAAAATGTTCTACTAATATTACATCAAGAACGTTTTTGATAACTGAGAAAACTTCGAAAATATTGGCCACATTCTGAGAACATTCCCTGTTAGCTGGGGTGGCTCATTAGATTTTAAAGTTGTATACAGTAATTTTCTACCCTCTGTGTAACATAAAAGAAGAAATTTTGAGAAATGTCTTTTTTACAATCAATAATGATCAAAAATGAAATCATTTTGGGGGTAAACTATCCCTTTAATAATATATCAACTACACGGCCATATACAAGTATGTGCTTCTTGAAAATTTCAAAACCATTAATGCATTAATAAAGAGTTGGTGATTGGCTGCTATAACAGCTCTTACTCTTCCGAGAAGATTTTACTGGATGGCACATCGGCTGTTGGAGATTTGTTCAAATTCAGATACAACAGCATCAATGAGGTCAAGAACTGGTGTAAGGTCCAGTTTATCCTAATAATGTACAGTAAAGGGTGCCCAGGGAAAAAGTTACTTTTGACTATGAAGTGTACTGTATATTTTACACTGTATCTGGGCTGGACTAAAACATGTAGCCAGGTACATGAGCAGCCCGGCCATTTTTAGAATACTTTTTAGAGTATTCCAATTTTCTTTTTGTTCTTCATCTGTCTGTCTGTCACATTTGCCTTCCTTTGATGCTTTGATGTGCGATCCCTCATCTCCAAAGTTGACTGGCAGCTGTTTGATGGAAACACTAGATTTTGTACCTTTATTCCGTCAGCTTTTGTCCCGCTCTCTGTTCTGTATTTTCTGTTTTTCCTTCAAAGCCATTTTGATACCCTGAGCATGATTCAGTGATAATAATCTCAAACTGAATTAAACAGTACTAAAAATTTGAAACTAAAAATGTAATCTTTGATCTCAACTATAATCTCTGTTTGCTGAGTGAATATGATTAAAATGCACATGATTAACCTTTTATTGTGTCTAAAACAAGTCTTTTGTTTTTTTTTAAGGCCTTTCTCGTGTGCTATACAAAGCTATGCTGCACTTTTACTCAATCGTACTATCGTGTAGTACTTTTACTACACTTTTACTTTTAGCAATCTGATTTGCTGTTGAGAATAATATAGTTTTTAGTTGGCCCAAACCTTCAATAACAGCTCTTGTTAAAGCCTGTATCACATTATGACAGAACACAAAACAATCTGTGTTTTAATATGCCCCACATTTTTTTCCTGCCAATAGTTCTTCTGGTATCCATCCAGCTTTCCACTTATTACCTCACTGTGAGTGGGCAGACCTGTTTTCTGACTATCGAATAGATATTGTGGACGTAAATGTGGGTGGTCATGTGTCCAAATGTTTCAATAAATAATCAGCTTTTTTTAAACTGGGAAATAAGTTTTAAGCTAAGAAAGTTACAGAATGTTTTTATTATACAATGCCTATAAAAAGGAGGATATTAAAATTGAGTCTATGAATTATTCCCTTTTAGACAAATAAACAATTATTTATCCTTAAAGCAGCACTACAAGGAAATATAAATGACTCAGAGAGTAGAACGATAAAGCCAGAATTTCTTTTTAAATGTCTGTCTAATGTGAGTGTGTCAGGGCTAATGTAGGGCCAGCATCCTGCCAATGTTCTGCCAGCGTCCCGACGGCACTTCGCCAGCTAAAATCCCAGAAGGCCGAGCGGTGGAGTGGAGCCCAGCATCACATGTTGAGGAAAAAGATAATTACAACCCCTCAAAATAGAAAACCCTTCATTTTCATTTTTGACTTGGAGAAACCACACACCGATGGATAGAATGAAGGAGGAGTGCAAAGAAAAAATAGTTTCAGACAGAACATGTCCTCGCAGGGCAATTTTCCTGTCAGGAAAGAGACGTTCAGAGAAACATTTAGATGACACGCTAACTGCATCATGTCATTCATTATGCAGTTGGCGTTTAAATTAAATTTTCTTTTTAAAGAAAAAGGAAACAACTATAAATTCAAACTCGGACTGCTTTCCAGTATAAATTGTGCTTACTCTTTCAATGTACTAGTTAAGCTTGTCTGGTTAGGCTTCTCCTTTATTTGCTTGATTTTATGATCTCAAAAAGAGATCATAAGAGATCACTCAAATATACTATATGACCCACTTTCTTCAGCTGCACAAAAATTTAATTTGTTAAATAATAGTGTCACATGATATTTAGTCATGACACATAAGATTTGATGTCACTGACAACCCCATATTAGATTTGAGCAAAAATTGTATCATTATACTTTATAATACAAAGTATTTATCACATGTAAGTAAATGTAAGTTATGTTTATGTAGGCATGTGTAAAAATATGAAGTCACGTCAAAGTTAGTTACTTATGTTTGTTCAGGTTCTTTCAATGTTCTTCTTAAATAACAAAACCCCAGCAGACAGAAACTATTGAAGCCTTTTCCTTATATCAAAGAGCAAACATGTACTTTAAAGAGCCCTGACCAAGTCAATTTGGCCACAGCAAAAACATGGTAGAAAATACAATAAAACAAATCGATAAACTGTCATAAATGAATGTCTACATTGACTACACCAATCGAAACATCTTAGTCTGTGTTTATTATGTTAGCCTGTGTTCATTCAGTTTTATATCTGTTTTCTGAAACCCCAAATATATATTTATGATGAAAACTGAAGCATGTTATCAAGTTGAAATTCCGTTTACAATCATTTCTCATAAGGAAAGGTCATGTATTATAATCCAAATGTTTCAGTGTAAAATGTGTTTCTCAAGCTATTAAAAAGGCCATGGGAGATTTTCTAATATCTGGAGAGGATGGAAAAGGTCAATTTTGCCCTTGTAGTTTTTTAACTTTTGTAAATTCTATGGCATGACATTTAATCGCTCATTAACGGTTTCCCTATGTATCATTTGTTCCAAATAAATTGTAATTCTGACACCTAACTCAAAGAACATTGAACTTAAAGAAAACAACAACACACTGAATGTTACATGCAAACATCTGTCTCTACACTGCGTAACATTGCCAGAACGTTTTTCTTCATCTGTTTTTCCTCCACGCTTTTCTCCAACACTAAAATTTATTTAAAACAGAATAAATATATTTAAAACATAATGATTTGTAAGAATTTGATCTGTTTTAACATTCATGTTAGGTATTAAATCTCAGTGTGACTGATAAAATGATCATAATAAAGATTTTAGACTTACTGTTGAGGGGTCTTTTCAGGGCATTATTTAATTTACCTGATTTAATTTACTATGATTTAATTTTTAGCTTCATTTATTCTGCATACCTTTAAAGTCTTTATTTACAGTAAATTATATGGAGTCTGATGTTACCACAAAATAATACCAGTTTTTTAAAGCACTGGTATTTTTGTATCTTTAAGATCCATGTATGCAACACTGGTTCCAACAGACAAACCAGAATAACAAAACAAAATAATCACATCCTACATGATGATCAGAAATTCGGAACCTTAATCCAAATTTGAGGCCTTTATAAATTGGAATCGGTTTAAATTAATTGCCGTCAATATTAATTGGACCCAAATTCAGTGTATTTTACACAGTGCAAGAATAGAACGAATCCATCGGATTCCGCCATTGGGTGAGTGGCGTGACCCCTACAAAATCAACTAATAAGAGTGTATGAATATGAGAGAATATGAATAAGCCCTCTGTGTGTAATAATCATTATTTCTCAGCCTTTCTTCAAGACCTTCAGCCTTTCATCTTGATGTGTCACCATCTGTAAGACTAATCTCCTATAATCAAATGGACAAAATTGCTCTTTAAACTCTGTCCCCGTGGTATTGCAATTTGTATCAGTGGACATGAGAGACACTCTGTAACCATTCAGACAGCTAATGTGGCTATTAGAAACTCATAATTCTGAATAATGTCCTGCCTACTTTGACCACACACACACACACACACTGAAAAGAATATGTGTATTAATCATTGATTGATTGACTTTACTGTGTAGTTTCTGATGAAGTGTCTGTGTGTGGGCATCTACAATGTTTATCATTTTGATCACATTGTTTTGTCTACCTTCAATTTGTCTTCCTATCTCGACAAGATTGGCTTCAGCTTTAAATTTTTAAACAGTTGACCATTTAGAAAGTCTTAGAATTACTTCATAAAACCCAGTCTGTTTCCTGTGCTTAATGAAGGAAGGTTTTTGAGAATTCACCAGATTTGCATGGTCTTTTCCTACGATATATAAAAGTATCTTTTACTCTAAACTTCAGATACAGAAGTCAAAAGTTCCTTAACAAGTGTTACTATGGAAACTTAGCAACAGTTTTTGAGGTTAATTACTCATTTTTCCAATAGACAATTAAGAGCACTAAACAAGCCTTGAGTTATTGTTAGAATGCAATCATTTCCTCATTGTTTAACTTTTGTTTTTTCTCCAGCACACTGAAATAAACTGATACTTTTTAGTATTATTTTGTTATTCCTTTCTGGTTTCAAACACTGATGAAAATAAAACAAATCATCACACATCAGGATTTAAAACTTAAAACTTAAGAATTGATTCACTTAATTAATTAGTGTGAATAGATATTAAATTTGTATTGAAAACATTTTAATTTTGTTGTACAGGACACCCAAAATGTCAACCACATTGCTTTAAAAAAACTTTTAAGTACATAATATATTGACTTTTATAATATACAATATTTAAGAAATGATGAGAAAACAATATGACAAAGCTTTTGAGAAAACAAAAAATTCACAGTGCTCTAAAACACTACAGCACTTTTTTCTGTACAATTTTAATTCTACTTAATTTCTTTGAAATTCGAATTTTAATTCTACCTTCAAGTATAAAAACTTAGAATGCATTCAGAAGGGATTCTCAGTTAAATTTCGAACACACAATCCTTTTACACACAGCACATATTTTTCTATAACATTCGAATCATTTTACTTTCACACTGTCAGCTTCTGTTTCATATTGAATAGTATACAATGTACAGCATATCAGCCCCTGTCTTTGTACAAATGTCTACAGCACCCTGTATTTATTCTGTATTGTATTTATGTATGCATAACACAAGTGACTTGTAAGTCACATTCAATGTAATAAGAATTCACTGCCATTGCTTGGCAACCAACACCAACCAGGCCTGCAAAGTTTTTGCTTTTTATATGATGATAGTATGTTGATTCACAATATGAATGTGAAGTGGCAGATGGCTGGAATATTAAAATAATCATGTTAAACATAACAATAACAACAATTAAACATAACATACAATAGACAAAAGCTAAATACATGATAAGCTTAAATTGTTTGCCTGGCAACAGTGATTTCTGGCAAAATTGTTAAGTACAAAAGAAGCACCAATGCTAAACCAGTTGCCTTGTTAGTGACTTCAATTTAAGACAGTTTTTCTCTCTTTTTAGGCAATTTGGAGATTGCACCCTACAAACTCTGTGAAATTAAACAATTGACAACTTGGTTTTAGGACACAGTTCTGGACCTTCAAAATTAATTTTCCCCTATTTTTTCTTTGTCAAGTATTAGCTAAGATCAGCATTATCCACTGGAGTTGTATGACCTTTAAACAATCATTTTCTCGTAGTGTGATTAAATTTGACTGCGGGTATGCAAGAAATTACATGCTTTTCCCATCAAAACCTTTGACACCCAGAAGCGAAAATCCTTTTATCTAAATGTGGACTTGATAGAGTATCACGGTTCATTTAAATCATGATATCCAGCGTTCATACTATAAAGATGCAAATACAGAGGTCCCTCTGGTTCTATTTCAGTCACTAGGTCAATAAATAATAGCTGCTCGAGATGCATGTATGTGTTGCATGTAATGCCAAGTAAGTGAAAGTATGTCACGTGATGAATCTATTTATAGTGTTTATACCACACAGGAACACACAAGTTCCTCCAGTTACTGCTGAACCTCATTTCCGAGGAGCTCTCTGCTCCTGAACCGTAGCTACAAAGTTAAACAACAGCCATTGGCCATCCTGCGCTTGGGGGACGGGGAGAGCCAACCTCAAGCCCAGAGCGGTGAGCTAGCAGGGCCTCGAGAGACAGGGCTGCTTGTCTTTCCTGGGCACATCCGCCCTCCACTGCTTCCAAAAATCGCTGTGAAGAATCAACAGAGCAGCTGCAGGCAAAAATCCACCATTGCCTGATGGGAAAGCAGGGAGAGTGCGAATTTGCAAGAGAATAGATTTGTTTAGCACATGTTTTGAAACGGTTTTCCTCCTTGGAGTTTTGCTCTTTCTCAGTTAGGCATCTAAAAGCAGATTCTGAATGTGCAGCATGGCTAAATCTGATTAATGCTGTGTGGTGTGATGTTGAATGGGGAGAAAAGACTGAAGTTCATTGGATGAGATTAGGCAGCTTTGCAAATGTGACCAGTTTTTTTCGTGAATGGCGAGTTGTGGAGCCATTACTCCACAGCACCAGTGACCCCCTTGGAGAGAATATTAACAGAGCTCTTTTTGGCAAAGTCCAAGATTTGACTATTACCGTAGAAGGAGGCCATGAATCATCTTTATACCGCAAAATATGCCAATATTTTACAGCTACGATAATGACCCTTAAGATTTCTCCATTTTATTCACCATCCATTTTCATTTATGCTTCTTTCTCTCCTAATACGGTAAAATCTCTCTGGTGGACACTTAATTTGCTGCATTTGAAAATTAGGCACAGTGAATCACAGGTTTTCTTGGGAGATGTGTATTTGTACTAAAGTCTGAAGAGCTTATAAAAGCAAGCTCATTGCTCAGGTAAAGGTTAGCTGTCTGTGGGTAGGCTGCTGTTCTTACTCAATCTGTCCGGGTGAGCTTCGTGCTGTGTCAAAACTTTTGCTTGTGGGGCCGGTGTCGCCGATCCCCCCCTGGTTTTGTGAGTGATGACGATGTTGTTATCTTGTCACTCCACAGGAAAAACAAGAACAGAAAAAAGTGGCTTTGTCCCCATTGGAAGGACAGAGAAGGGAGACCCGTTCTTGAATTTATAAGTGCATCTTCACAGAAATGCTGTCGAAATGCAAATTACAGAAAAAACATATTCACATGCAAACACGGCTACAATTGCGATGTTGAATTCAATTTACTCAGCACAATTCTTATTCTTGTGGCTCGTTTCTAAATGTGCAAGGTTATGGAGGATGTAGCAAAATACTGCAACCCGCCATTCTTTATTGAGACAATGTCGCTTCGCCTCTTCGATCCAGGAATCTGAATGGGCTCTGTAAAATTGGAAAAGTTAAAATGTTCAGTTATAATGTTCATCTCCATTATTTGATGTATTTGATTATACAGATTCCATAATCCATATTACACAATCATCTCTTCTGCAGACAGAAACAGTGCCACATTAAAGGTTTGGTTCACCTCAAAATGAAAACTATTTACCTACTCTCATGTAGTTCAAATCCCCATGACTTTCTTTGTTTGATTTCATTTGAACTAAATCTGTGATTTTGAACATTTTGTTTTGGTTTTTGTCCTTACAATGGCAGTGGATTGTGAGCAGCTCTTCACAAGCTTCAAAAGAACAGTTTTAGGTGAACTAACCCTTTAAATGGGGCATAGCCATGGGTTTTGAGAATAAGGCTCAAGGTAATAAACATAATTTACATAGAAAAGTGGCATATTTGTGCAGAAAAGAACAACAGTGACTTAATTTATAGACTCATGGCATAGCAATATTTCGGTGCATTTAGCACCTAATAAAACCGAATTTAGAATAAGACACAAGTGGGGCAACAGTTTAGCGAATTCTCCCTCTGGAGTCTCATTATCTACGGTATCAATGCTACTTAGTAGTTATAATTTTTCAAATTTAAATTTCAAATTCGAGTTTTCCCACCACCACTTCCCAAAGAGTAAGCAGGAAGTGTTTTTTCCTCTTGCACTCCGCTGTCAGTAAATATATCCACATCATTATTCCAGTGGTGAGGTTTGGTAACAGAGTAACTGGTGGAGAGGGGCATTCATTGTAATAAAGCAAAACACTGCAGGAGAACATCTACACAGATTAGAATGGATTTACAAGCTAAAGTCCAATTACACAGCATATTTTTATTTTAGCCCCGTGGGGTATTTCTGAAACGAACCACTTTATGTCAAAATATTTTCTGATGCCCTTAAACTGCTAAGCCTTTAAGCACATGCTGTATATGAATGTGATTATATGAGTTAGCCACTGGTATTTTTATTTATTTATTTTGCCTGTATCTCCTAAGGGTTAATAAAATAGCAGAGCTCTGCTTTGTCACCCAAAGCAAATGGAATTTATTTTAAACTAAGCACAATAGTAAAACCACACTGTTCAGCTGTATTATATTCTATCGTTGTAATCATATATTTAGGGAAAATTGCATAAGGTATGATTCACTGCTCATGTTATAATAAAATCATAGTGATGATGTAGTTGTCATGGACCACTTAAAAACCCATCTCTTCTAGTTGTTATGGAAACAGAAATGCTATGCAACAGCATTGCCAAAGCTAGAATTCCTACTGTGAGAGCATCCCACAGTTATGGTATACCAGGAAACATTCAAGCAACTTTTAATATTCAATGAGTCTAAGAAAAATGGTTTTCCAACATAAATAGACAAGAAAAACATTTGTATAGTAAATAGTGGATACAACTTTCTGTTGCTTTAAACTCAATGCATAAATAAACAATGCATAAAATAAAAATATTACATACATGTTAGTGCAAAATGAATAACTGAATAAAAATGGTGCTGTAAAAAGCAATCAATAAAATTGTAGATGTCAGTCAGTCACGGATGGCATTAATTTGGTTTGTTTTTCTGAGTTAATTGTGTCTTTAACCAGCATCATGCATTCCCTGTGTGCTTTGAAATAATAAAGGAAGCTGCTGAATTCTTATGTTAATGAACAAGAAATCAATGTGAATAATTAATAAACTAATTAATAAACTGCCACTCAAAGGCGTCGGCCCTGCGCACCTTTTGGTAGTTGAAATGCTATTGTTACTGTCAGATCAATCAGTCTGACATGTCACAATAAATTACATTTCTTGCTTTTGTAAGAAAGGAACCATAAAATTAGATATGATTTGTCTTATGAATGGAGCACTTCCAGGAAATTAATTCATATGAAAATTAGGCATTTTTATTTATTATTCATTATAAGCTGGTCAGCATGTCAAAATAAAAGTCTGTTTTTCTTCACTCTCCTGACCCCTGCTTCCTCCACATTACAAAAAAACTCCCCATCTAACAATTTAGGTTATAAAAATCCCTAACCTTTCCATTAAAAAACAAAAACAGTGCTTAGCAATTGCCTATTTTTAAGAACGTTATTCATTTAATTTATTCGTTATTCATATTCATTTAAACATTGCACAACAACGTAAGAATAATGTTATTATATAAAATGTTTTAAAAATATATAATTATACTTTATTATAAAAAAATTATAATAAAAACATTACTGAAATAACTTTTTCGATAACTTCGAGAGAACTTTTAGTGACTGTTACCCAACGTTATGAGAACATTATCTGTTAGCTGGGTCTTATGTACTTGTTACTTCCTTTCCCGCAGTACATTCTGCTTGGTCATACCACCATATGCCGGTGCAAATTGAGCAAAATTAGAAAGTCTGTCCGTAATAGCAATGCTGATGGGATTCTGTAAACCAATACATCACTGCAACATCCTTGAAATGGGTAAACGCTCCTACGGCACGCAGCTTAAATAAATGACCTTGTCTGAGGTTAAACTGAGCTTAGGAACATTTCAAATAAACATGTTTCTCTTACACATACCCCGACTTATTATCAGGACATTGCAGGAATCCAAATTCACTTCTTAGGGAGGGAAATAACACGGTTCCATTATGTGATGTATCAGGTCAATAGATGTCACACGCAGCCAATTTCCTGTCGAGAAACCCAATATCAACTAACTGACAAGTTTGAATTATTACCTCAGAAGTTAGCGCAGCGAGAAACAGTGGTTTTTTCATTGCTAGATGATTTCTATTGGAAGAACTTTTTCCACAGAAGTGATGACTGAGGGGCAAAGTAAAACAGCTTTTTTCACTTTTTTGTGATGACCCTTCAGCACAAGCTGATGATTTTGAGTTAAAGGAGAGCAAAATTGAAAATTACCCTATAAAATGCTGTCAGGCATAATTGTGTTTGGCTTCGTATGTGCACAGCCTGCAGGCATGACATGTACAGTGGTGTTTAGTGTCACCATCAGTGTAAAAGTCCTGAAGGTTGTTAATGTTCTGTGTGGTGCTGGAGGGCACAGAAGCATGTGTAGAGGACCACAGAGAAACATGACTCTTTGTCTTAAGATATTTGTCGTAATCATACAACAAAACAGTAAAAACTTTTTTTGCCCAGTAAGCTAAACTAAATTAAATGAGCTTGTGTTAACTTATTTTGTCCTAACTTTTATTTTAACTTTGTTAACAAAATAAATATTCTGTCATTTACAAACCCTCACTTGTTGTTCCAACCCCATATGGTGTTTGAATTTCAGAAAAAATAATTCTTTGTCAATGTAACAATAGTTCACACATTTTTCTTTACAAACTAAATTGTGTTCAAATGTGTAAAAACTCCAAAAAATCTACTGTCAAGTTCTCCAGAAAAAAATGACCATAAAATGACATTAGTCATGACACGTGTAAATACTGTGACATACATGACTGTAAAAATTATGACACGTACTGTAGCAACATTCTTAAAAATAAAGGTGCTAAAAAGCATTGTTGCAGCCATGACATGGAAGAATTATTTTGGTTCCCCAAAGAACCTTTTTGTCAAAGGTTCCTAAATGATCAATTTCTTTACCTTTTATGGTTTGTAGGGCTTTCTGCCACTTTGAGGAACCTTTTTATAAGTTATCTAAAGCTTGTGGTATGCCTGTAGTGGTTCTCTATGCTTATCTAAGGCTGAGACTAGCCCTTGATTAACTTTGTGTTCTCATTCTAACTGGCGTTTCCACACTTTGCTCATAATCAATTTGGGTAAACTTCTTTTAATGCTGCTCTCATAATATAATTAGCTGAACTAAACACCCCATTTTGTGTGATTTAGGTCTAGAGTCCTGTGCTGGAATGGATACAAAAGATAACAGCAGAATGCACTAATAACCCTGGTTCAAACACAAAACAGCCCCATAATTAATTGTTTTTTTTTATTGATCCCTCAAATTATGTAATTGTTAATGTTATGATGTTTTCCTTTTACCCGAAGAGCATTGAAGTGACTCACAAGTGCCTGCACACAGACAGTCCTCAAATCACAGAGGTTCTCCCTACATGCACTTTTATTTGAAGAGCTACTTATGCCTATCAGCAAGAACACAGTGTGATTTTGATTGTAAATTGAAGTTATTCTAAAGCACTTCTGGACAAAGTCTTCCCTCCCCATTACCTTCTCCTCCAATCAATATGTCCTGAAGAGTCTGTGCGATTCTTTCCGTTCTTCAGTCTGCTTGTCAACATCCTGTAAGTTCATCAATACTTTCTCATTGTACCACCCAGGAGCATGAACACAAGTCCAGAGAGTTTCCCCATGCTATTAATCAACAGGACTGAACGGCTCTCTCGCTCTCTTTAATTCTCTCTCCTTCTCTGTCTTAGTCTAGAAGTTCTTATCGTAGTTTACATTAACACCCTAAAAGCGCATTATCTCATTATTACCAAAGCTGATGAGTGTAATTAATCTACAGCATGTGCGCCTGCATTTTTAATCTGCTTCTTTCCTCATTAGCTGTACTGGCTAATTCTGTAGGTCACAGAGAAAGATAAATGGACACAGAAAATGGAATTAGAAAAGAACTTCTGTCTGTAACTTACAGAGCTATAGGCTGTATCCCAAAACCAAAATAATGCCACCTTTTCGGGGATTATACGGATGTAGGAAGATATCAAGGCATGGCTAAATGTTTGTGTAACATCCTGTCTGCTAAGGTGGTTGTTTTGAACCCGATATAGTTGCATCCTTTGTTGCCTTGATTACCCACAATTCTCTGTGTGTGTGTGATTCGATGGTTGGCTAAACAAAATAAAAAAGACACTTGATGGAGCAGTTACACATTAATTTACTGTTTAACTGTATTTTTTATTTATGATAATAAAAATTATTATGTTATTTATAATAACAATATAAATATAGATAATAAATACAATGTGATTTATTTATCATAACTTATGATACAATTTCTACAAAAAGACTTCCTGTTAAGTCATTGCTGTCTGGGCAGCCTTCACAGCACCACTTTGAGGACTGCTCAGGTACAGATGGCCTGTGATTGGCTCTGTCCATTTGGCTTTGCTCACATCTGCACCAATCAGTGAGCAGGCAAAGATTCTATAGAAAATTATGCAGCAGCTGTTAGAGTTTCAGTCAAAGTGACTAAAGTTTGTCAGAGATTATTCAAGTGAATTACGGCATTAGCAAAGTGGGTCATATGCTCCAGTAATATTTACCATACATACAGCCACAGAAAGAGACCCTAGAAAAATCTAGACTTTTCACCAAGATGTGCTATTGGTATCCTCAGTTCAAACATTCATACTGATAGTGTGGTCAGGATTGCTCACTGCTTCATTTAAAAATGACACTGAAATTACATAATGACATTAATATTCCACTCTGTCTCTCCATTATTCTCGTCTCTGTTTGTCATTCAGGACAGAAGCTTTATTGAATTATACACCGTGTTAATGCTGCCACAGCACAAATTCTGAAAGAGACAGTGAAGTGAACAAAGTGGTAACCTCTACACACCCTCCTTAGTGAACTAAGAACTTCAGAACTTTAGCTTTTTGGTGGTTCTTTTTTAAACCCCAGAGATTGGTTGTACCAGTCTTGCATAAGGTACCATTTAGATTAGTTAAGCATAAGCTTAACAACTAGCTGAAACATTCTAAAACTGGACACACATTGACTGGAGCAGATTCTAGTTTTTGACAGTCTGAGAGGATCACAAGCTTAATGACTGAGTGAGTCCACTACACAAGACCTAAGACTTAACGATCACAGATGTCAGTCACAAATATTACATAATTAAAATATTTTTTTGTGAGGATGACTGGCAGTGACTGTTTTTTAAATTCTAGGACTAGAATCTTTAGACAATGCACACTACACAACTGCTTTGTAAACATTGACAAAGCCTAACTGGAATAAACCTGGTCTGACTGAGCACATGTGACTGTCACAAGCAAATCATATTTATAATCACTCTGACAGTCATGTAGTGTGTGTCCGGCTTAAATTCCAATTTGCACAGTACTAAATATTTGAGTCTTGAAACCTTGGTTAAATGTAACCACACACATAATATTTAGATATAACTTTGAACATACATGATCATGCCGACCTTTACATATGTTTACATTTTACAAACGAATCTGTTTGTACAGTTTGTTTTATTACTATTTATTTATTAGATATGCATTTTAAGTGTATGTATTTTAGTGGAAGTTTTAGATTATTACGTTTGACCATTACATGACACTTTATTAACAGTATCAAAAAAACTAAAATTGCACAGAATATCAACACAACCTGTTTACAGATCTGAAGGTAACTGTTTATTGAATCAATAAAGGTAAACGTGTTATTTAACTACACACTACTTTAGCTTACAACCTACTAGCTAAGGCTTGCCTTAGGAGCACATGGTGCAGCCATATTTAATACAGAGTTAGTGACAAACATCTATTAGTGACTATAAGCTAGTGTGAACTTTACAGAATAAACTTATAAACAACTAGTGCAATCCTACCCAAGATACTATATTTGTCTAGGTGATAAAATGCTAATAATTTGACCAAAGTCAAGGGATAACAAGAATATCCTTATTCTGAATCCATTATTCCTTCTGTTTTCCTCTCACTAGCCGCTACAGTAGCTAACTAGAAGAGAATTTAGTGATGTGGGGTTATAATCTCTCAAAACAACAGGATGTGAGGAGCATAGTGTGCTAATATGAACATAATATATGACGATTTTCTAGCAATTAGATTTAGCGCATCGTAATAAAGTAATTAAATTATTCCCTTGTTGCCATGTTACGTGTTTGTTTTTGCGGAAATGAATGATGCTCCCATTAAAGCAAGAAGAAAAAGAGTGATAATAAATACCTGCTGATACATTACAAATAAAGAAAATTATAACAGTTAGTCTCAGGTTTCCACATCAATTTCGAGCCAGAGTAATAGGGTGAAAAGTGGGAATGATTTATGTATTTAAATAGAGGCCTACATAATGTAGGTTTGGGGGTGGGGCCTACAACAGTTCCAGTAGGATTAATGTAGAATCATGGTGATTTAATAATCAGTTCACAAATCAATCTGTTTGTGATGCCACTAGTTATATAACATTTTATGTAATATCTGTTTTACATAAATGTTAATAATCCATTACAAAAGAAACAGAAATCAGTCCACATAAAATTAACATTTTGTGTTAAATTGAACAAATAAGCTCATAAGCCCTGCACAACATTCATATATTTTCTCTTTTTGTTGTTTATCATTAAATTCCCTCCCTGACAGAAATAAGCTGCCCTCATCTTTCTGTTTGCTGACATATGTGAACATTTTGTAAACTTGGACTTCAAACTACTGTTTAAGGTACTTTGTTTTGTCTGGTCTTCAGCATTTTTTGGACCAGAAGTATGTTGGCGTCATTTTCGTAGCGAGGAATGTTTTCCTCCTGTCTTCCCACACGTAAACACAAAGCCACATGCACGTGTGGACACACACCTCCGTTCCTCCACGCACACCCTGAACTTCCTCTCTGTTAGACACTTCCTGTGCCACACAGCGAGAAATGGCAAAAGGAGAACGTTGAGTCAGCAGTTCTGGATACTGCGGGCAACTGCCCATGATCCCTTTATAATGACTCTGGCCTCTGACCAGACACACACACACACACATAGATATAAATGGTGGGCATTGCTGGGCTAGCAAGTAGACATCAACTCTGTAGATGCTCATCCCACATGACCACCTACATCTCAGCACACTGTCCAACCAAATACATCTCCAAATGCTCGTTGAGTTTATGGCCTAGCATTTGCGCTAAAATCGATGTTCTGTGCCAAGCTCTGTCAGCAGCAAAGCATTCTGGGATGTTACCCTAATGTCCCCAGTGAGTCATAAGGATGGTATTTCACGTTGACGTTAAAAGGAACGAGAAGCTATCTGAATGCACCATTCTTGAGCGCAGTGCTCTGAAAGAGGAGACTGAAAGATCTGACTACTTTAAGACACACCAGCGCTCTTAATAGCATCTCAGGGACCTCACGCTTCACGAAAGGAGCCTTCGTTTGACGGCTAAGTGAGCTTTTGTTCGCTTGTGCTTTTATTGACTTATTAAGCGCGTTTGAAAGTGCAGGAGTGCTGCATCACTATAGGTGGGATGAAGAAAAGCCAAAGAGGCAATTTAGCCAGCACTTCAGATGGCTCACTGCAGTTATTTGACATTGTTAAGGCGCACTCTCCCCAAATATTTCCATTTCCTCGCTTTCCTGATTAGGAGGTTCTAAAGGGGGAATTCGCTAAGAGTGAATTGTGCTTTCCGCATGTCTGCCCACTGCATGGTTTTAGCACCCGGTTCACTAAAGGGGTTATGCAAATTAGATAATGGCCAAAAACATGCCCAGAAAGCTGCTGAACACAATTTACACGCTGCAGTAGGTTATGGAGGATGTAGCTTAATGGCATTATCAGCAATAGCTTACCTGAACTGTACAAAAAAAATCTGGTAATGGATAAGAATTTTGGCCGACATGCAAAAAAAATGAAATTGTGGCCAGGCAATCGTTTTGTGTCAACTGATCTAACACACAAGCGCTAATCAGGCTAACGGGGAAGATTCACAGAACATTGTCTAATGTTGTCTACAAATTCTTTCAAAGTTATCAAAATGTTCAAGCAGTAATGTTAGTAAATATTATTCTAAAAGATGTTAGTGGAATGTTTTAAAAAGTTACAGAATTAAAAAAGTTTGAATAATGTTCTTATAACCAAACATTAATGTTAATGCAACAACTAAAAAACTAGACGTTTTGAACATGGAATGATGTTTTCATTCTAAAGAGTTTTGCATTCTCAGGAACGGCACTTCCAGCTTTTTGTCTCCTTGCATTTTATTAGAAAAAAATTGAAACAAAACCTGTGATTGCTCAGCATTGTTGATGTACCTTTTAAAGCCAGGAATTGTATAATTCTAAACTCTGCAGTGAGAGATGCATCTCTGGCTCTCTGCTTTTAGGAGATTTTTCCATGGAGACAAACAAACTATGGATTGTACAGAGAGTGAAAGAGAGACATAGAAATAGGGAGAGGAAAAGAGAGAGAGAGATAATGTTGAAAGTCTTTCTCTACTGGAAGATAAGCTCTGGATAATTGTGTGTCATGAGGATGAAGGATGAGAAAGTGTGTGGAGAATAGCTGTGCTGATTCACTCATTCACTTTGAGATTCACATGAGACTCGCCTCTTCTCTGCTTGTGGAATCACTTTTTTCTCTTATAAAACCTCCATGTCTTTCTTTATAAACAAAACAGACACATTCCTTTCTGACTTCCTTTAGATTCACTAGCCCAGGCGTTTGCTTTCCATCGTAGCTGACTGGGTTTATGACCCCCAAGACTTGCCGTAGTAACGCAGGAATTTCTTTAAATTGCTTATTATTTCTGCGGTTGACATAAGATATTGATTTTCGAAGCCTGGTGTCCTTCTGAGGTAAATTAGCTCGCAGTGATCATGAGCAACCCTGTGGACTGTTATTATTTCTCTTCCCACAGAAGTCGATACCATTTTGGTTTACAGAGCAGGACGGTGGAAGCGGCAGACAGAGTTGCTATATTAGATGGAGTTGGTATAAAGGTCATTCAATTTATTTCATACAGATTTCCTGTTCTCACTTCCACTCGCCCTGAATGCTGATTGGATGACTATGCAGAGCTCCCAAAGTCAATGTTGCTTTGTTCTCTAGCCTCTCTTTTTCTCACTCTCTCTTTCTCTAGCTCTCTTCGTCTACCTCCCAGCCAAGACATCTTTCTCATTCAACCTATTAATCATAAAAACAGTTATGCGGCTGTCAACGTTATGTCAGTTCCTGACAGGAGACACTCACCAGCCAATTACGCTGTAATGCAAGCAAGTTCATTTTCGGGCAAAAACTTTGATTTCTGATGAATAGTGACAGTATGAACTTTAAGAAAGAGGAAATGGAATTGTGATTTTTGTTTTAAGTATTTTAGTTTATGGAAGACGCAGGTCAGCGAGGATGAAAGATTAGCATTTTTCTAAAATAAAGGCGGCAGCACATTGCTGGAGTGTTAGAAAGCTACTTCACAAGCGTCTAATCATTTGAAATAGTTCAGCTACAGTCAAGCTGCCATTTTAAACATTAGTTATCGACACTTTACAAAAAAAGCAAACTATTAGGCTGATGTATCTGATTACACTAAGGGGGCATTAAGATCGGTAAAAATGTGCATTTATCCTGGCACAAAAACATTTTAAGTAGAGTGGCCGCATTTAACATAACTTCATTTTACAATAATTACAAACAGTAGCATTTAACTAAGCATTTCACTGCATAAAATTTAGGCGTTCAAATGAATTGATGAATCATTTATGAGTTTATATATATATATATATATATTATTATATATATATATAAGTATTATTATGTATTCTATATCAGTGTAATATTATTATATTATATAATAATAATAATATTATTATATATTATTATTATTATATATTATATATCAGTGAGACATTATTGCTTTATTTTCTCCCTGCACTTATGTGGCCTGGGCACCATGAGCAGGGGTTAAGCTTTGTTAGACTATAAATCTCATGGTGCCATGGTGCAAAGTTTTTGCTGTGTATTTGTATTGGTGTAACAGTATTTGAACACTCCCTTTAGTTGTGCTGTTGCTAGGCACAGAGACACAAACAGTCTGGAAATACACAAACAAAACAGCCTGGAGACAAGCCGTTTACAGAATGACCTATGGTAATAATTCAGGAGCTGTCCAGTAACACTACTCTTACAGAAAAGGCTGTAATGTATGTATGGAGTGTGTATGAGAGCAGGAGAACACAAAGTGATAAAGAGGTGTGATGTTTTATATGTATATATTCAATCTGAACTCGCAGGAAACTGGCATGATGGTTACTAGTGTGTTGTCATCATGTGATGAAACAAAAGCAAACAATTGGTTTTCATTATCAACCTACAAAGAGACAAAATACAGAAGGTCCAGGTCCAATCTAAGTCTCTGATAGTCACAATGATATTCTATCCAAAAATGACCCAAAACACAATCAAATGAGTTCATGTGCTCCATTCCATAATGAAGAGTTCTGTGTTTTGTGTGAAAAAATATAGGGGAAAAAAAACAGATCTTCATCTGAACCAAAGTTTCAGCCTCGGCCACTGGAGGGGGAACTTTGGAAATTCAGAAAGAAAAAAAGTGAACAACTTTTGACCTCCTGCGAGTTCAGTATGTGTGTATTATTCTCACCGAATTTTTTAAAGCTTAAAGCTCACTACTGTACCTCTGTTTATTCAGTATGTGCTATTTTACTGTAAAAACTTTTCTTATTCTATGAGAATCTCTCGTGCACATTATTTCTGTATTTAGATGAGAAATATACTGTACAAATGTTTCTGTGGTAATAATTGCATGTAACCACTTTTCTCATAGTGCACACTCACAAAAGCAATAGAAATAAAACCATCCATGTAACACCATAAATGTTGCTGGGAGTTTACAGTAAATAACAGTAACTAATAAAGAGAACACATAGAACTGTAGAATAGACATAGAATTGTTTTAACTGGCTTTAACTATTTTCTGAAGAAAACGTGAAAAACGCAGTGATTATAAAGTGTGTTTAATAGTAAATAAAACAATGTTTTGTTGAACAAATCTAATTAATTAAAGTACACACAATTTAATCTCTTTCAGTTTAGTAGCAGCAACAGAACTGTAAGCACACTGAATCAACATACATTTTTCACAATTTGTTTTTACAAGTGTATGTAATGAATGTCATTAAACTTAATGACTATTACCACTCCTGTGATCTGAGCAAAGGTCTTCAGCTGACCACAGACACACTGCATACAGAATAACAGCATTTATATGTACAGAGTTAAACAGGACACAAGCACAAAAACAATATAATAGACATGTTCTTTTAAACGTTCTTCTTCTTAATCTTCACTCATACAAACTTAGTGTGTGTGTGTGTGTGTGTGTGTGTGTGTGTGTGTGTGTGTGTGTGTGTGTGTGTGTGTGTGTGTTTTTACTACATTATGGGAACCAAATGTGTACCCACAAGGGTAGTAATGCAAGTAAATTTTGACCTTGTATGGCATTTTTATGGAGAGGGTTGGGTAGAGGAACCTTGTTTCTGCAAAGTTAAGCTCCAACCCTGATAAAACTCACCTGCCTGTAGCCTTCTAGTAATTCTGATTAGCTAGCTAGGGTTGGAGCTAAACTCTGCATGCCACTGTCCCTACAGGAACCCGGTTCCCATACCTGGTGTAGGGGATAGAATATACAGTTTGTACAGTATAAAAACCATTAGGTCTATGTGGTCTCCATACACCACATATGCCAACAAGAATGGTTGTGATTATATCTTGTTTACTACTGCGGGTTGTGATACAAGCATACAAGATACTTTCCCTCTAATACAGAATTATGTGTATTGGGATTTTGGACTAATGAAATTTCACATTGGCCGGGGCTACCCAGTGCGCTGCAGAAACAGAAACCAAGCATTTCAACAAAAATGTCCTGTCCAGGACAACCAATCATATTCTACTCTGTTTAAAGCCGTAGTCTCACTGTATTGTATCCAAACAGCACTGTACATCTCATGACATCTGTAATGAAGACAGGTGTTTCCAAAAATCAGTTATTAAGCAAGTACGGCAGATTAGCATTCAACAGGATGTCCTTACACTACCCTGATTCCCTGGTAAGTTTATAATAACGATTTACAGTTTCACCTGTCAGGTCTAATTTCCTTGGAAAAGTCAGTTTGACTTTATTTGACATACTTTATGTACTTTTCATTATGTAACCTGCAATTTGATGTTTCAGACAGAGGTGGCAGTAGAGAGGCAAAAGTTAAGTATTGCAGCATTGTAGAATCTGTTAGCGGTCTGAATTGGTTTGTGAATCTGTTTGTATTTTCAGAACAGATCGATTGTTTTTGGTGCAAGAGAATAACAAGCTGGATATTGGAACTGAATGTTTACCTACAATCAGCGAATGCATGTTTATAAAGAACAGATTTTTTAAGTTTCACCTTTTGACTAACTCTGAACTGCAGGTAAAGGCATTTTTTACACCTTCTGTTGTACTTCTTTTGGAGATGTTTGTGATTTGTTAAAAAATTTCTCTATCAAATTACAGTTGACTTTTGTAATATTTAGAACAAACATACAGGATACATTTTTGAGCTTGTCCTTGTATGTTATATAAAATAAAACAATTCTGTTGTATTTTGAGAAATATGTTGCATATATGTACAATGTTGTACAACCGTTCAGGCCAACATTCCGTTTGCATACTGTATGACAGGGGTTTTCAGACTGTGGGTCGCAATTATAAAAGGTGGGTCGCAAAATATTCAAAAACACATTCTTGTGGGTCTTGAGATTGATTGTACTTTTCTAGGTGGGTCCTGGAATTAAAAAGTTTGGGAAGCCCTGCTGTACGAGACATTAAACTGATATCGACTTACAGTATATTTGAATATATTCACGAGGTTGGACACACACATGCTCAATAGACCAGCTTTCTCATTATACACTAATCAGAACAAGAACATGCAGAAGTTTTGAAATTTAATGGTTTAGACTGTACTAGTGGATAGTCGACACCTGGCACTCAAATTACTCCCATTTCCACCTGATAGTTGGGCAGTGGAGAGAGTCCACGTATCTCAATTACTAAACCATATGTTGTGCTTTTTAATCATTGAGTCTCAAACACTTCTCACACAGAAGTATTTAATTTATAAACACATTTGTATGAGAATGGACAACTGTCTGAGGAAATGAACATCTGTGATGTGACTTTGATTAGACAGCAGTTGTTTGCTTTCTCCCCACCCTACATGAAACAGAGACATGACAAATACAGCAGCCAATGATCAGCCCACTCAGTAAATGCTAAATGTGTGTGTGTGTGGGTTTACTTAACCATATATTGGGGATATATCTGCGCCGCTTCCTCCAAACCACCAGGGGCAACCCTCTCCTGAATATTAAAGGTAGTTCCAGACTACAGTTCCCATAGGGCCACATTTCTGGGACTGATTACTGCGACCACCTGCATCCTATTATCTACCATATATAAACCCCTGTTTGTGTACTGCGGTTTGCAAAGTCTTGTTTTGCCCTGGCTGACATTTCTGAGCGAGTACCTGGATTATGATATTTGTTTTTGACTCTTGCCTGTTTCTTGTTACTGATTGTTTGCTACATCCCTTGATCCCGACCCTTGCCTGTTTTTGGATTACGTTTTTGTCTGCCTTCACCATTCCTGTTTGCTGGTTCTTGGCCATTGCCTGTTTTACCCTGTTTTGAATAAAGTCTGCAAATGCATCAAAACGCCTTTGACTCAGCGTTACAGTAATTCCATTAGTTAGTGACTTGTGAAATTTTTATTCTGATGGTGTTTGCTTAGGTCTTGTTCTTCTGTAGTGAGTCAGGCAAAGGTCACCATGTACTTAACAACACTTCCATTTCTGCCCACTAGGGGCAGGTATTACAATTTAGAAATTAGGATCCAGTTTTAGCAGACAGACGTTTAGAGCTTCGATTGGTAAAAATTTGATTTGCGTTTGTACCCTATTTGCAGAAACTACCATAAGCAGTTTATGGAAATATAAGCATTCTACATATTTAATTCTTTTAATAGACAACCTGTACACAAGAATCATTGTGGAGGAACATTTTATTGAGTCTTAAAGTCTTTAGTTCCTTTGGCTTTAAAAACATTGACAGATACTTGAATAGAACTCCATGCTCAAACGCTTTTCAGATAAAAAATAAATGTGACAGAAAACCCAATTACTCCAAAAGAAACGTTTCTTGCTTCAAAGATTAACTTGATGACAATTGAGTGAACTACATGAGCTTTGTCATTTTGAGCTAAATACCTATGTACAGAGTTCCCAGTCTCCCTGTCTTTCTCTCCCTTAAACAAATGAAAACACACACAGCCTGAAGACTGCATGAGGGAAATGGCTATAAGTCAAAGATAATGGGGATGTAGATGAGTTCACAAGTACAAATATAAAAGAGTTTCGGGCAAAGCTTTAGTTTTGTAATGGAGAGAGAAAATGAGAAATGTGACACAGTTAGACATCCACTTCTGTAAAAGAAATAATTCTAGGCTAAGATGGGCGTTAAATATGGCTTTTTATTTCTGTAACAGAGCTCTGAAAAATTCTTTAAAAGTTACGTTTGTGTTATATTGGTGGTAACAGACAATGTTCAGCTTAATGTACAGTGGCATGCAAGTATTTGAACTAAGGTCAGTTTAGTTACCTTAGTGAGCAAAATTAAATAAATAACAAAATGGCATGACCCCTTTAAGAATTCAAATACTTTTAGAGGCTTTTGTATGGTAAGTCATGAACATCTGATACCTAAATTCTATTTTCACATTTAACAAAATCATAGCTTGTTTTTGGTGTGATATTTGCCTAGATTTTGTTTTTCTGTACACATGTCTAATTTCGTCAAAAATGCTCTTCACTGTTTTATGATCAAAAGCAAGTACACTAACCTTCACTATAATGAAACACTATTAATGAAATAGTCAAAGAAATACTATTGCATTGTTGTTTTAATGACGTAATTACCTTTTATGTCTTGATAGAGAAGAAACAGAAGGGGCAATCCAAAGTCTTACAATATGAGAGTCACCTGACACCAGTTCTTGTTGTATTTTCAGTAATATTCTCTGATGGATTTTTATCGTGTGTTGAGTTAATCTCAAGTGTGTCAGTTCAGGATGCTGCAGGCTTCTATCGCCATGACACCAACTTCCCTTCCCATGATGCCCTTCACTGCCCATAAGCAACAAGATTATTACTTGTGTTTTTTATCCATATGAGTCTGTGTGTGTTGATATTACGCAATACATCATCATTATCATTCAAAGCACAGGAGTGTGTTTGTGCCACTTTGCTTTCTTAAGGTTAAACGCAGTACTTATGAATCATACTGTGTTTTTAAGATTGAGTTCATATAGATCACCTCTCATTTTCCCTACACTACATTGCTGTTGGCAAAGCATTGCAAAACCCATTTTCTGTTGTTCTGTGTTGTAAACAGCATGCCAGTAAAATCTACAAGCATATGATTTTAGTTTGCAAGAAACTGGTTTCAACACTTTCATGTAAAAATTAATTGCGTATCTAGACTGTAATTAAATCGGTAGATGCAAAAACACAAATTGATTAATGTGTTGTTAATTGAGAACACAATTTTGTATCCAATATTACATTTTGTTGAATTAAAAATGAGGTAGTTGAAATTGTTAACACTCATCTCTTACATTTGCACAAGTGCTTAACCGGTTTATTAAAAATAAATATTTGTACAGTCTCTTAAGAGTTTAACACAGGCCACGGTCTTGTGTTAAATGCTAGGCGTAATAGGCTGAAAAAGAACAAACAAGAAAATCTTCAGGCTGAGTTGTTTTTAACATAACAGACTCGACAAAAACTAAATAGAAAACAAAGTAGCAGTTAAAGTCGAATACATACACACAGACTAATAATTATAAAGCAGCTCAGACAGAACACAAGATCACATCCTGTGTGAACAGCCAGTATATTGTCCTTACATTTAAACATTTGACAGACGCCTTTATTTAAAGCAACTCTTAATGCATTCAATTATACATTTAATCATTATGCGTTGCCTGGGAATCGAACCTACAACCTTTGCGTTGCTAACACAATGCTCTACCAATTAAGCTACAGGAACACAATGCACTGCTTGATGTTGACTAATTGATTGATAATCGTGTGAGTAGAATCAGATAGTTCTGCATCACAAATGGAAGTGGACACATCTTTGTGACACATTCTCTGGCTTGTGGTAGTGGGTACTTGAGATATATTTATCTAGCTGTGTTAAACAAGCTCTTCTGGGCACATACTGTAAGACTCTACAGACTTACAGGATTGAAGCTTTGAGCCAGCGTATCAAAGTCTTTCACCACTGTTGCAAAGCTATAGTCCACAAATCTCATTTTTCACAAACTGCCATATTGCTTGTATGTTCGGTTGGTGCTAGTTACAGTGTAGCTAGTATGTTTTTCCCATTACGTTTAATCTTTTAGCAGACATTTGATCACAAAGCGACTTGCTAAGCAACATAAGAAAGATCTCAAGCAATTTATATAGAAAATAACAGTATTAGCAGTATCGCAGTACAGTTTTAGAAGATGCACAGAAGCTAGATCTGAAGTATAAGAAAGAGACTTTATTATTATTATTTAGTTAGTTAGTTGACTTTCAGATGGGGTGTGTTTTTAGCAAATCAGATTGAAGTTGAATACTCCAGGGGCCTCATTTATAAAACCCTGTGTAGATTCCACTCTAAAAGATTTAGTGCGCCAAAAAGTCATTTTCGTACAGAAAAAAATCTGATTTATAACATCATGGGTCGCACACCTGTACGCGCTCGTTATAAATACGGACGTGCGTTACCTTATGCGTTTGTGCAAGAGCCTCACGCTCCTCCAAAGGTCGTCCCATATTTGTCCTAATAAGGTCCATGTTAATCACTCAATGAATATTCCAGCCTTTTAAAGGAGCCCTTGATGACCAAACATGAAACGGAAAAATGTGGAAAAAAACACGGTCACAATGCTTACCTCTTGCCAAATCTTCGAGCAATGCCAAATCTGCCATGTTGTCGATTGGTTGCAATATACAGGCCATCGGGAACTGTAGGCCTATTTATTTCTTGTCCCAATAGGTTAATTAATTCTGATAAACCGGTAGTGCATTGGAGTCATATTGGTTTCATCAGGGTAATTAAGTGGTGCTGGTGTTTTGGTTATGGATGGTACACTGACTTTATAGAGATTTATTTGTTGGATATAAATATCCATTTTTATAAATTTTGGATAGGCCTAATTGATTGTTACGAAAACTAAATAAAAATTTAGAGTGCGCTCACATGCAGGCTGTGCGCTATGCATCCTGAGTACTTTATCCATGTGATATTTCGTGTTACCATTGGAGGTCACTAAAACGCAGTCAAGAAAACTTTGCGGGAGCGTTACGATTACACGCATGGTCAAAAGGTTGCGGAAAACTGGGAACTTTTTTACGCATGGAATTTCTTTATATATCCCTACTTTTGCGAGGAACGTTGCGACCGCAAATTTCACCCAGCTTCACGCAACTTTTTCTTGCGTAAAAGGTTTTATAAATGAGGCTCCAGGCTAACAGGGAATGTTCTCAGAACGTTGGCTAATGTTCTCTAAAGTTCTCCCTCAATGTTATTAAAAACAATCTTGCAGTAAAACGTTAGTGTAACTTTTAACATAATATATATCATATGTAAAGAATTTTATTTTTAAGTGTAGTTAGTGAAACATTTTAAAAACATTACAAAATTAAAAAAGGTTTGAATATTGTTCTTATAAACAAGAAATAATGTTAATTCTAAAAATAATCATAGGATGGAAGGATAGAGGCTTTGTTTGGACAGGCAGTAAAAAGCTATTTTTTTGGTGTATCTGAGTCAAATCTGTTCAGTATTTTTGTAGTCTGAAAATCACTGATATAATCTAAAAAACACTGATGTTTACAAACCTCAAATGTTTACATCCAACCTCAAAAGTGTCTCAATGTGAATGGTTAGATCAGATTTCTCGACATGTTATCATAATTCAGTGTGACATATACATGACAAGGCAGACAGACGGTTTTAAAGAAATGAAAACCAGATTGTGCTTGTGTGCTGTGTGAACAAAGACTGTAGAACCGTGGATGTCTGTTGACGTAGGACGGTACTGTTTCAGCAGGAACCTTCAACATTTTGACTAGTTAATTTGAGTTCTTGTCTGCTTAGCAGGCCAGCTTTCCATTTGAATATTTACCTTTGATGCAGAATGCTGAGTTGGTGCACCTTCCATCGAGTGAAACATAATGAAATTAGAGATTTTCACAGACATGAAAGGGAGGATTCTGGGCTTAGATCCCACCAGAGACTTCAGATTCAGATGGATTTACGCTGAGAAAGATAATTAAGAAATTCACACAACGCTCTCAGTCTAGATGGGAAGATTGTCTCAGTCGAAAAAGTGGGAGAGAGAAGAAAATCTCTTAATCTGCCCCTCTGCATTCCCCGCGGTGAAGATCTGCCCCACCACACACACACACACACTCACACACACACATATATACACACATATCTATATATCTTCTGCCATGACTCATCTCACACTTTAATTCTAATTTAAATCGTGCAGGTCCCAGAACTCAGCCCAAAACAGATCTGTGCTGTTCTTTTACTTTGTAGTTTTGATACTGAAGGGCTTTTTCTTAGGAACAACTGGAGGTCACCACGAGCTAAGACAAACAATCTGAGCCATTCTAAGAAAATGGTTATCCATTCTATTCAGAAACAGCCTTGCTCAGCTGGTAGACCAATTATTCAACTCTGTCTTTAGGCTGGAGACATTCAAACACCGATGTTTGTACTTGCGTAGACCAGCTGAGGAACCCAGAGTTCAGAGTCTATCACACAGAGACAGTGATGAATCACTCAACACCCTGACTACTGTTTGGGATGTTGACCTTCTGTGGGGTCATACTTGCAGTGCCTGAGAACATCTGCTGCATAAATCTTTTTCAGACATTATATTATTTCAGGGTGTCTGTTGCCCGTTGGTGTCAGTGCATGTCAGTACAGGTGTATACATGAGTCTGTGTGTTAGTGCAAGCAGCAGGTGCTGTAGGAATACAGATGGATTGATCTCACCTGTTGAGTTTGAGTAGACAAGCTTGAGTTTCCAGGTTGACATGGTGTTGGTGGACCAGCAATTAAGTTCACTAGCAAGACTGAAGTTGCAGATCAGGATTCCTGACTAGGCATGTGGGGCACCAAGCAGTGAGACCCCTAATCCCACGCAAATGGATAGAGGCCCTATCTCTCATTAACAAATACTTCTCTAAACAACACAAGGGCCTCTGTTTGTTCCCATCTCTCTCGACTGGAACAAACAGGGTACAAGAACTGGAGACTAATTTTTAATAAAAGGCCTCACCTTCCCAACCTCTGGAAGTTCAGAGGGGCCCTCCTTGTTGTTTTATAATTATGTATGAATCAAACAGAGGCCTCCAACAAAAGGCAACTTGGCCATTCTGGTGAAGGTGGTGTAACCAAGGATGTATACTTTATTGGAAAAACAGTATAATGCAGTATGACCCCAGTAAAATGGGGTTACCATGCTGGGGACCAGCATCCAAATCTCAAGATACAGTTTTCTGTCCTTTTTCACTAAGCTGGTCTTTTTCTGTAAGACTTTTTGTGGTTAATGATCCACACAAGAAATTCAAAGAGTGTAGGTTCAAATCCCAAAAGGAGGATTATGGGCTTCAACCATTGCACCTTTGAGCAAGACACTTAACACTAGGTAATGCAAGACGGATTGGTGCTGTAAGAAAATGGATCACAGATTTGGTTAAGAAAGTGTCTGCTCAATGAAGAGCAATGAAAGTTGAATTTAAACCCTCTGTAAAATCTCTGTAAAGGCATCAACACACAGCTTGTTGCATTTGTGTTAAGCAGACAATATAAAAGATGTCACAGATTACTCATACATTCCCTTTTGATTCTTGCCGCTCTGCAGATATACACTTAATCCCACATCACTTGGCATTATTAAAAACTACTTACATTCTCACATTTATTTAAACCGACACTTCAGTGAGCTCCGGAATCGAACTCCATCCATCATCCAGTCAAATGCTAAAGCACTCAAATGTTAAACCATGAACTTCACCAGTAATTTGTACTCTTTGTCTTTTTGCTTACTGTCTGCGTATAGCAACTCGAGAGAAATTTCCTTCCAATTAGCTAAATGTCACAGGGTGGTTTTGATTAATGGCTGCAAATGTGGCTTGATTACTGTATGAATGTTCTGTTCAATTAGAATATCATCAAGCCGTAAACAGAGTTGATGTGTTTGCACATGTTAGGATCTAGTGCTTACAAGATGACAAAAAGAGGCAAAATATGTCACTGTGTTTTTTCTATTTTGTGGATCTTTCATGCAATAAATAAATAAATGAAAAAGCCACCAGCCCACCAATATGCAACTGTAATGCACACCCCAGAAGTTATGGAAAGCTGGTATATTATATGTGCTAAGTGTAGCTTTAGATGTTGGTAAATATGCCATCACAAAACTACAATGGTGTCAGAATTGACACTCAACTAACAGGAAATATTCAAACTCATTATTCTTAAATAGCTAGTGGAACGTTTCAAAGATGTTACAGAATTAAAAAGTGTTTACATAACAATTATGTTAACACAACATCCAAAAAACTGGACGTTTTGAACGTTCATAAAACTTACTTAATAAAAACATTAGGAAAACGTTCTTACAACCTAAAATTGTTGGCAGAGAATGGTTTTCAGAACTGTTTTCCCAAACTTTTCTCGTCTTTTTTCGGACAAATAGTCAGTTTCCCTGTGGACACCAAACTCTAACAGCAGACAGTCCTCAAAGGAACCAAGTTATGTTTTAAAAGCTCCACAGAACGAGTGTTTGGTATTTATAAGTAGCTTCTGAAAGGCTTACAGTTGTCACTGCACATTAAACTAGAATAGAAAAAAGTTTATCTGAACAAAAATTCACACTTCACCTTTAAGAACATTAGTGTTTGGCTAAAAACAGCACTCTGTGTGTTTACCCCTCTCTAAATAAACAGCCTCCTCTTGTAAATATTACCACTGCTACACATCACAACTAAAACAGCTTACAGCTATTGTTGACAGAGGAAAAGATTACAGTCATTGTTAACAGAAGAAAAGATTAGAATTATCTCGCATTTCCACCTGCAAGGCCTCGATTCTACGTTAGAATACTTGAGCTACAGTCCATCTAAAATAACAGATCAATATGAGCACATAGGGAATTAAATCATACAAATTCATGAGATGACTGGATCTCTTTTGGGACTGTTTACCAGAGCGTTGAATACTGAAGTAATGGGGGATCGATACTCTGGCACTGGGGGACACAGAATACCGTTCGCCTCTGTCTTCCTGTGTACATATCGTTTGTTATTAAACTTCAGCAGCAAAAATGGTTTTCCTGTTCAAAATATCATTTAATGTATCCAATCTTTCTATCTAAGATCTGTTTATACCACAGTAGTCTGTGCACTCTGTGAACTCAGAGGCGTAATTTGAAATCGTATTCTAAATTGGTTATTAAGATAAAACGTCCTGACCTTATTCTAGCGCTGTTGAGAGATAAGTGCTTCTAGATGTCTAGAAGATCAGGCACTCACTGTATGTTATTAGATGTCTCAACACTCTGCACTTGTTAGAGTTGTTTGGCACACACATATATCGCTGTTGATGTGAGTGATGTTTGACTGTATTATCAGAAGTCATAAGTTTAGATTCTCACAGAAGTTCATCAGTTCTCATCAGTTGTTTTGTTCAACAGTACACTTATGCAACAAATGAGGCCTGCGTTTACTTGTGAGCCTAAATAGATTTAGACAAATTGTTGAATATTTAATGTCTGTGTTTGCTCATGAATGCCAAAATAATTTGAATATTTTTTTGTGACTTTCTTGTTTGTTTGTTAGTTTTTTTACTCTTCTTACTTTGAGAATCTTTCTTTTGACCTTTGAATTAAAAATTAACCATTTTCAAGTTTTTGCAAACATGACCTTAAATCCTAATGTGTGTGTGTGTGTGTGTGTGTGTCTTTATCTGTTGTCTTAGACTCATATCTTTGTTATCCATACTAATTGCCACTTTTAGTTTGTAAGAATGTTTCCCTGTTTCCATTAAATAACAAAAACTTTAAAAATGTTTATTTTGAAAGCTCTAGGAAGATACTTTAAGGAACTGAGAATGTTCCCTGTTACCTGGGAAATTTGGGTGGATTGTGTATCAGTCACAGCAAGATGGAGGCTTTTAAAGAAACCAATATTGAAAGATAGAGTTTAAACTTACTGGGTACTGGATTGAAAGTTTGCTTTATTGTTAGCTTTTACATTTACACATTTGGCAGACGCTTTTATCCAAAGTGACTTACAGTACATTCAAGTTATATATTTTTTATCAGCACATGTGCTCCTTGGGAATCGAACCCACAACCTTTGCGCTGCTAACGCAATGCTTTACCAACTGAGCTACAGGAACACATGACAGCTTTTAACACATGAAGACAACACATAGTCACCCTGTCTGTTTTCTCATTGGTATTTCAGTCATGCATATGTCCTGGTTTTGGATGTGTGTAATGCATAAGAATGCTCTTGCGTTCTCTGTGGCTGTGGAGCTGTTTCAGGATCAGTCTTAGACTCAAACATATGTGGCTGTATGGCTGCCATTTTCCCCCAAGCAGAGTGTTGAAACAGTTCTTGTAAAAGAGTTCCCAATAAAATAACAGCGACACCAAAATCAGAGGGAGGATTGTTTTAGTGCAAAAAGCTTTACCAACATTTAGAATTGTTTATTAGGAAAAATAATTAAAATATGTCAAAGTATGTTAGAGCAATAGAGTAGCATTTTCTGTTGAATACTACACACACAATGGTAGATCACTACAGGTCTTTGAGTTTAAATAATAAATGATGATTCATTATTGTGTTTACACTCACAGTTTTTTCCCTAGATCTAATTTTGATCTATGGCAAATGAACATTATATGTCTTCCCATTATAATAATCATAACACTTATAAATGAAACAAACAATGTAATGACCCTGTTCTCATTCTTTCATATTTTGATTTATTGATTTGCTTTATAAAGCTTAGAAATTATTGATATATTATTATTAACATATATTATTATTTTAAAAATATGGTAATTTTTGGTAATGGTAATTTTTACATGGTAAAATGTCTAATAATAAATAGTGGCACTTTATGTATATTTGTATATTTATAGCTTTGCAACAACATGGCAGTGAGCAAATGATTGTAAACTATTCTCTTCAGTTAAAGTATTCCTTTAAATTCTAGTAAACTGCATTCCATGGTTATACACTATATTAAGGTACACAAGGAGCACGTGGTCTCTGCACCTGGGTTCTCTCAAAGGGCTTTAAATGTGGTGCTTCATATCGACAGCGCTGAAAGATATTCATTTTTCCTCTTCATCATCGACCTCACTTCACACACACACACAAAGTCTCAAGAATTCCCACTGCTTCACCACCAGTTCAAAGCAAAGGCAGGGGTATAGAGTTATGGAGAGGCCTGCTGACAGAAATCAGATAGGGCCTGATAGGAGGAGATGCGTGTTAGCTAATTACACAGACCACTGACAGCGATCACTTTTAACAAAGACAAACAATAATTTACCATTTTCTCCTTTCTAATGCAACTGTCAGACGTGATTTACATAAGCAGCACAGTTACTGAATGTTACAAGCCCTTTAATCATTTGACCTTAAAAGCTTTTACAAGAATTTTAATGTTAGTTGTGATGTTGACTTTTGACAGGATATTATTGACTGAGGCGCGTGTCTTTGTCTAATGAGGGTTGCGTTTGTTTATGGTTATGCGCATGTGAGGGAAAATGAAAAAGATGTTCGATTTGAGTGATGGCTTCAGCGATAAACTCTATTTGTTTGTCAGTGGCACTCAGTGGGGGATTGATGATTTCGATTAAGATGATAAAGGAGAACGTGCTTGTGAAGTGATTTTGTTTTCCTTTCAAATAAATTTGTTACAAAAAGTTTTTCAATTAATTAAGAAATAGCATCAATGAATAGATGAACTACAAAATGGTATGTGGCCAGCTAACAATTTTGGTTGTGAGAACATTTCCGTAACGTTTCTTCCATAACGTTGTATTTACTTTATTGGTTGATTATAAAAATGTTAAATTTTTTTAATTGTAACATTTTTTAAACATTCCACTAGCTACTTAAGAATAACATTTTAATATATGATAACGCTAAAAAAGTTCTACTAACATTACTGCAAGAACGTTTTTAAATAACGTTGAGAAAACTTTTGGGAACATTAGCCAACGTTTTGAGAATGTTCCCGGTTAGCTGGGTGTGTGATAGATTCATTGTTATTCATTGTCATTTACATGTCATTCTTGTCATCCTTAAGTGGTTTGTTCAAATGATAGTTCACCAAAAATTAAACATTTGGTGTTAATTTACTTACCCTCAGCCCATCCAAGGTGTAGATGTCAATTTTTATTCAGTATAACAGTTATAAAAGATTTTTTTAGCTGAAACTGCTAAAAAATTTTTGGGGTGAACTATTCCTTTAAAGATAGATCAAGATTCAAGCCAGCAATCTTCCAGTTCTCTTCTCTGAGCTTTAATCACTTAAGCACATCACCCTTCTCTCCTTTTATATGTTGCCCTTCCAGTGGGAGCTATCATTAAAAACTGCTGATGACAAAGCAGATGTACCTGCATTATAATACAGAACAGAATAAAAAATTCCTTTGTTTAACACATCACGTTAGACCTGAAACTGTGGAGGGGGATTATAGGTGTCATTTTAGCCATTCTGCTAACTTCCATCATTTTGCTCATTACCGTCATTTTGCTCATTGCCATGACATGGCCCTTGTCATCTCGGCAAGCACGATTTAAAGAAAACCAGACATGCAAAATGATTCACAGAGAATGTTTCTGATTGACTCATTCCATTCTGATTGACTCGCAAATGTTTTTGTCACAGGAAAGTGTGATTTTACTGGGCATTTCAGCATTATCTGTCAGGTAGGGACAAAATACAGCAGCGTTTCTTAAACTGAGAGTCCAGGAGGTCCACAGAGAATTACTGAACAAAAATCCAAAGAGTCCCAAAAACTCTACTTTGAAAGGCAGGATTGATTGATTCAGATTGTGGGGGGGCTGATTCGGTTATCTCATTCGCAGTGCTTTTTCTGAGTGGATGTGATTCCCATTTCCATGGTAACAGGAACTAGGTGACAGCCATGATACAGTTTGGGGTTATGAAGGTGGCCTTGATTCAAAAGTTTGAAAAACCCTGTCTTACAGCATCTTTAAATAAACAAGTCACTAATAACATGTTGCTGCGACAACATGGAGCTTCTCTCCACGGTTTTCCAGAGTCCCATTAGACACAGACACAAAAACAGAAAGAACAAAAATATTGACATCCCAGGACAATGCACAGATGGTCTGCCCAGCTCTGTTCTCACACAACACTCCAGTCTGACAAGTTCAAGTAGTTAAATAAAAGAATGTAAAACTTTTAGAAAGGAGTAAGAGTAGATAATTACTTAATCTTAACTTTTTAATTAGACATGCAGAAGACGGGTAGAATAACTGTAGAATATCTCTTCTGGAAAATTAAGCTTAAACTAGTAGCTATGATTAAAGTAAATTAGTTAGTTTTAAGCTAGTGAGGGGTGTGTTTCCCTAAAGCATTGTTCAAAGATTTGATGCTGGTAACCACAGAACTTTCAACCATAGTTGACCCACCCCAAGGGGATGGGCTGCTATGATGGTGCAAAAAACAGCCTGACCATCTTAAGTTGGTGGCTGGTTTGTTGCTGGTCCAACATGGACTAGCTACTGTAGAAACCATGCCCTAAAACACAGCTACAGTACCAGCCCAAAATAGATTTCCTAAAATAGATCATGCACACTATAGTTTCTATTAGCTTCGCCTTAAGCTTTAACCTTTAATCTTATATATAAAAGACATTAAAAGAGATTAAATTGGATAAAACCTTGGCTATATGATGATGCTTTGATGTCATCAAAACTAAACCCAAGCCAAACAGAAAATAACTCCTCTATTTCTTTTAGTAATGTCATTTGTTACTTGGTTTCATCTGGAAGCAGGAACTTCTCAGCCCCTAAAAGACATTTAAACGTGATTCAGGAAGACCAGTCTTTTCCTTCAGATCTATTTAGGTTGCTGCTCACCTCCTTCAATAAAATTGACTTTTAAGTCGGATGCCCTCCGTTCTGATCAAACATGTTTTTGATCCTCTGTACAGGATAAAACAGGATATAAGTGTTTCATCCCTCAATTAGACTTGGTGGCACCATCTGTCAAAGAGTTGCTCTCACTTTGTGAAATAAACTCCGTCTGCCCTTCTGGGATTTTAAGGGTGATTCTAGGGCAAGTACTGGGGATGTTTTCTTAGAAAAATATGTAGTGAGAGGGGAGGTCCAAACTAAACTGGTTTCCCTCTTTCCTTGACCCCAGGTTCACACCAGGAAGTTCCCAGGAGCTCAGAGGAACAAGTGCACTCTGTGGAAGTATGTAAGTCTAGGGAAACCACAAAGACTGAAAAACTCAAGTGAAGCAAAGGTGAGAGTGAGCCTGTGTTTCACAGAGTGTTCAGAATGTCTTTCCTCCAACACAGCTAACAGGCAACTTTCTCAGAACGTTGGCTAATGCTCTTTAAATGTTCCCTCAGAGTTATCAAAAAAGTTCTTGCAGTAATCTTAGTAGAATGTTTTTTTAACATTATATACAGTATATATATCAAAAACATTATTCTTTAGTTAGTAAAGTGTTTTAAAAATGTTACAGAAGTAAAAAGAATTTGATCTTATAACCAATCAATAATGTTAATACAATTAAAGGTGGACGCTGTTCAAGATTTTCTATGAAATATCATTGAATCCTAACACGCAGGCCAGTATCCATTTGCTAAGATGATGGATTGCCAAGAAAATAATTACTAAATTAAGTTCCACATTTTAACTTATTTAATGGTTGGTAGCAAAACTGCATTGGATGATTCAAAATTAATAAAGTCTTTTACACTTGCTATGTAGTAACTGCAGCAATACGTTTGTGAGAGAACACTATGTGATCAAACACACCTCTAGATCACTACCACAGCTTTCCCAGTGAATTATGGGAAATTGAAGTATTAAGTCTGTTTCACCCAGCATGTAACCATGATTTCATTTTCAATGGGAGGCAGGTGCTAGAATGAAGGATAGACAAAAAGCAGTACTGCATTCTAATCTTTTTGACCAATCAGAACTGATTTTCTTCACAACCAAACACAATTTAGCAGTCAAGGAACAACATGGGGGATGAAAAAAATTTGGAACGTAGAGAAATAAAGCATTATCTTTCCTAGCCAGGAGAGCAGTTCTTACCTTAAAGATAATTTTAATAAACATCAGTTGTACTTAATTAAAATGTTTAAACATGGCTTTGCCTCAAAACCTTCAAAATTGGAGAATCCCTCTTACATGAGTTATCACTAAATGTGCATGTGTTTAAGATGTGTTTTCAGAGTGTAAACAGATGCCCATTGATAAAGAATGGCTAGAAAAAAACTTGTAGCTCTTATGAATGTGGTTTTATTTAATGAGGCTCTGTTTCTTACAAGGCTGATCATTTCACTCCAGCTTGTATGAACTTGGTTTGCCACAGCACGAGGTTAAAAAGCTCCATCCTTGTTTCCCAGATTGATTTATTTAAAGAATCTGCCAAGAATTCTCACCATGTCTGAACCAGCTTTACAATGTTCATGAGATAATAATAAAATACAATTTAGAGTTCAATAGTTTCAGGATCCTTGGCAGGATCCTTGTGGATTTCAAAACATTTCTTTTATAATTTATTCTGCTGAATTATATGAATTATTAACTTTTATGAGAGGGAGAAAATTGTTCTCTATCAATTATGCATTCTGAGTTATTGAAATCATAGTTATCAGTGTTGCCGTACCAACCAGCTGGCTACTGTTTATACCACTATCTTATTTCCCCTGGGAAAATGACCTCAACTGTGCTACTGTTGGTACAAATGCAATATAAACAATGCAGTAACATGTCAGATGCTCAACAGCATATAAATGTTCTTCTTCGATATCTGTGCTGAAGACTCTTAAAAAAATAATAACACATACAGTTCCACTTTAAATGGTTCACGTTTTCACACTTGACTATATTTTACCATACTACTCTCCAAATGAAAATATGGTAAAGATAGCTATTATTACAAAAAGTGTTAATTGCATAAATGTAAGAAATTGAATTCATTTCATATAATCTTTTATTTTTTTAATTCCCTGCTTTTATGTTCTTATCCTTCACTGCACATGTGAGCCGTTTACCCAGTGTGTGCATTTCTGTTATGCAACGCGACGGTTAATCTGTGTTTATGTGTTGAGAGTTACACATTACACAAGCTGTAAATTGGTGAGTCATTTCTCGAAACTTCCCTAAAATCCTCGAAAATCCTTCAAGTGAGTAACAGAGCACACAGAGCCAATCAGAAAGAGTTTAAAGTCTGTTTCTCTCTTTGTGCTCTCAGCAAGCAGTCTGTCTACAGTACAGATCATAGAGTGAGGGAGAGAAACAGAGAGAGAGAGAGAGAGAGAGAGTGAGAGAGCTTTAAAACCGCTTAAATATAGAATTAGAGAAAGAGGCTTTAAAGAAAAGTTGGCAAGATGTGTAGGTCTCAGAGAATCAAACCGTTACAAAATAGATTGATCTGACAGTGAAAATGAAATAGTTTTATAAGTTCTAAAAGTTGTAAATAGGAAAGTTGCACAATTCGTGGATGGATGGGCAAAGATGAGGACAAAATAAAAAATAAAAGCCCAAAAGTATCTCAGAGGAACAGCACACTAAAGATCAGTGTTTCATATTGTCATTTTCATTTGCCCCAAATATTCTTGGCAGTCTCACTAAAAGATGTTTAATGTAATCCAGCTCTCAGTAAACTAAATCAATGAAAGGTTATATTTGAGATACAATTATGTCAAAAATCCAATTCACGAAAATCAAATCTTCTATTATACACTTTTTCTGCCCCTGAAGATAGTTTACATTTTATAATAGACAAAAACGATTATAAATATTCTCCTCTACATATTGATTTTTACTTCATCCCTGGACTTGCAGATTGCGATTGTATTATTTATGTATCATTATACAGATTCCATGAATCCATGCATGCAAAATCATCTCTTTCCATAAAAATGCACCTACTACATGGGTTTTTTTATGAATGGTGGGTTACTGAGTTTAGGTGTCCTTTTATAAGCCTGATTGTGACCTATGGAATCTTCCTTTATTATCTGGGCTGAGGCAGCCGTGAGACATACATCAGAATTGGCAGAGCCAGCATTATGAAAACATATACATGATGCCTCTATATGAGAGAAATTGCCTATATTATGTGCTTGCTGGATTAAATTCAATGCCTGTCAAACAAAGAGCTGGAGTAGAAAGAGAGAGGAAAACACTTTCAACCAAAACAGTAGAGATAATACATTGACTGTCAATCACAAAGAAAGGGAAAATTATTGTATATATATAAAGGCACCTCCCAATTCTTTTAGAAAAAAAGTTGTTCTAGTATTGCAATGTGGGAGTTAACGTTTGTGCCCAAAGAGCATAGATGATCTTAGCACTGGGACGTTTTGATGTTATATTTAACATAAATATTAACATAAATAAAGGGTTCAGCCATTGTCAGACCAGTGTCAGATATTATGACACTGCAGGCTTGTCTGGTCTAAAATAACTAAATCATTTAATTGTTTTTACTGAGAAAATCTGTTTTTCTGTATTACTGTAATTAAGTGCATTATTTTAATATTGTATGAATATTCTGTAAAAAATTAGTTTGCAAGGACATGCAAACTAATATCATATTTGGTGGCATTAATATTAGAGTCTTGTGAGCATTATTACTAAAAAGCAAACTAATGATGCTAAAAAGTGCTGTTATCAGTAAAGCGTCTGAGGGGGAATTAATTTCTTGAAAGTCTTTATCTGAGATCATTACATTTTAAAGAGGTTTATTTTGCTTGATCTCAGTGTAAAAAACTCTTGCAGCCAGCTGTGTGAAACGCCAAGTTTGAAGCCTCTGCTGATTGGTTAATTTAGCAGTGAGCTGAACGAATGCGCTAACGTTCACCTACTAACATCAGTTCAGGTGAACGTCACGAAACGCAATTTAAATTCATGACCCAAGTCATGCCTGCACAGTGCAGAGACGTTGATGGAAAGCAAACTTCCTAAGCAGAGATTTGAATAACAGAAAATAATTATTTTTGACAAAAATATGCAATTCTATGTTTATAGCTGTAGCAACATCTTTTTAGGCATAATTGCTTTTTTTTTTTTTGACAAAGTCATAAGATTGACTGATGCTTTTGGTGCGTTTAGTTTTAAGCTTTTAAACGTATCTCGTATGACTGTATCCATGGCAACAAGACATTAAAAATGTGTAGTAGTTGCAGAGGGTGGCTGATGAGATTTATTATGTTATTTTTTGATCATTTGTATGCCTCTGTCTGCAGGTACGTGCAAATGATGGAAGCACAGCAGGAAGTGATGCGATTCAAATTGTAGTCAATAATTCTGACCTTAGAGCTCAGGTCTACTCTATGAAACAAAACCACTGGGATAAAGCGTATACGCCCTGCCCTGTGAAACTCAGTCAGAGTGTCACTCCTCACTCACAGGAGCGAAAATGTCAACGGCCCTAAGCACAAATCTGTACACAGGAGGTTAGCAGCCTATTAATTCAAAGAGACCATGTTTGTGCTAACGTCCATGTGCTTGCATGTGTGCGAAAGTGAGTGTCTCTAAGCAAACCTACAACAACATCGTATCACAGTTGGATCTCGTGTAAAATGACTTCACAAGAGAGACAGATGCCTTGAGCAGTCTTTGCGTCAAATTTACGAGGAGCTCCACCTGCTCCCTCCCTCTTCCCGACATGGCACTGACATTTTGTGATATTTCAGCCAAATGTCACGAGACAGACTCCGATGAACAAGCGTACAAAATGTCCCGCAGAAAGAGATACGCGTGCAGCGGTACTCAAACGAAAGTTCACGTTTGATTCGCTGTGCTCGGGTGTCGATACGTGACACCGAGGATTGTGGGAGATAGGGTCGTTATGCTAGAGAGGTTGCAGAGCTGAGAAAATCTGGCTAATAAGGTCATGCTGTTTGATGCTAGTTGGTTCCCACGACCCCGTGTCAAGGATGGAAAGCGCCCCAAACACGAGACAATTGCCATTTTAAGGAACTGTAACCGAAATGATCATAGCTTTTAAACGCATGGCACATGATCCTCATGTTAAAATCACTGAGGGTTTCCTTTTTAACTTGCTATTTAACATCCTGTTGGTGTAATGTGAAACTAACCGGGGGGCTTTCACTGAGAATGAGCTGCGTATGAATCTCTCATTATCTGGGTCTATTTTGAGTGCTGGGTTGTGGAGGATGCAACACACTACTGCGAATTGACATATTTTACTCAGCATTTCCACGATTCAGACACCCGAATCAGCTATTTATCATTCCAAAAGCACACTTGTCTTGTTGAAGCTACGCATGTGTTGTTGTTGCAACACTCTCGCATCATTTGATCATCATTTGAGGAATTACTGCTGCGTTGATAGCTAGAAAAGTACACAAACGTCTCTGTTCTAAACAAAGTAATGTTTTTCAACTGCTCCTCATGAGCGCTAACAGCGCAACGCTAATCGCAGCACCAATTTTGTGAATAAATCTAATGATCCTAAATATTCAAAAGCAAACAGTTTGCTTACCCAGCTAACAATTTTAATTTGTAAGTACATTCCTGTAACATTTCCATTAAGTAACAAAAACTTAAAAAAACAACAAATATTATTTTGAAAATTCTAGGAAAGTTCAAAACGTCCAATTTTTAGACATTGTATTAATGTTGTTGCTTGATTATAAGACCAATTCGAACTTTTTAGTATGTTCCATTAACAACGTAAGATATGTTTTCAACATCTACTAACATTACTGCAACTTTGAAAGAACTTTAAGAGAATATTCTGAGAACATTTCTTGTTAGTTAGGTAGTAAACAACACGTTTACTGAATTTTCCTCTAAATTTTCCCTGAGCATCCTGGTTTTTTTAACTTTGTAAAGAACCAGGGGCGATAATTCTTTCCAAAGCATCGCTGTCTCTCCCCAAACTCTAAAAGTCTTTCAGAACTTTCAAAGGCAGCGTGGAAAAGCCGTCTTGAAAAGAATAGCGTACCTCTTCACATCTCTCCTTCTTATTAATTTGTACTATGTCCTCTTCAAAAAGCAATCCAATTAGGAAGCGTTTGATGAGTTTAATGACAGTTAATTTTGTCAGGCCCGTCCTCAAAGGCCTAAGTATGAGAGATGGACATTAAAAGGCTTTCAAGTGTGTTAAAATGCAGTCTGGAGGATGCTAATTTTTGATCCACCATACGAAGGGGAATGGATCCCAGTGCAGGCAGATAAGTCCTGCTTGAGTTAACTTCCTGGTTCGGATTAGTGGAAAGGTGTAATTAAAAAGTACACTCTGCAGTTGCTTTCATTGCTGACTGACCTCAGAACTGACTCCTGAGGCAGTCTCTGTGTGCCTACATTTTTTTCATGAAATACTGTAAGATTTAAAATGTGCCTCAAATGTTGGTGGTAATGAAATATGCTGTTGGTGGTAATGAAAATTAATGCATATTGTTATAGTTTCTCATTTGTAATATTTTGTTTTTGCATAAAAGCTATAAAGTAGGCAAAATAATAATTAATTTAAATCTAAATATCATAAATATAACTGTAAACGAGATTGTTTTAAATATGAATTAAGGAGGTGATTGAGAAAGATTAACGCTTGGTTTATCTGACTCTTCAATGTTGGGGACTAACTAAAACCAGTAACTACCAACTTACCAACCAACATTTTTCAGTAGTGTGAAAGTAATTGTGTTTTCAAAACAAGTAACAAGCTTTTTTTCCAAGTGCAAACAAATGCTACATGGCTGTTTTTAAATTCATGTTGTTTGTGCAGCCATTCAGTTCACCGAGCTGAGTCCATAATCAAACACGCTCTTCGAAACTGCCCACCATCTCTAACCAATTCAAAAATGGCTCTGATCGAATATCATCCAAAGTTACACAATTAAAATGAAATTGCCTCTCCAAGTACATGCAGTTTTGTAATGAGTTTTTTGGTAGTTCCCACCTTATGTTCCATGGTAACCTGTGTATCATCAGAGGACTTTTGATTGTGTTTAAACTTCCGGTGGTCTTGGCAACAAAAAAAGTGACACAATGTTTGTGATAACAAAAAGTAATCCAAAAATTCTTAAAGTAATGTAAGTTGAACTTGTTAACATTATATATTAAAAATGTTATTCTTAAGTTGTCAGTGTAACATTTTAAAAATGTTATAGAATTTAAAAAAGTTGAATAATGTTCTTATAAGCAAGCAATAATAATACGTCTTTCAAAAAATGTTTAACATTTGGAAACGTTATCAAAACATTCAACAACAATAAAATCTGGATCATCCTCTGAGTGGAGTGGTGATCTTTGAAGGATCCAGTGCATTTACACCATTTGACCACTGCAGCATAGCTAAAATAAGTACTGCTTGTGGAACAAGTCAACACAATCACAAAAGTGGGCGTGGCTGCATATGGTAAATACTTTCCCATCAATTAGCACTGTACACGAGGACACTTCTGTGTGCCCTTCTGTGCCTGAAACAGCTTTGAGACCTTTACAAACTCCATAATGTCTGTGGTTCCATCTCAGCGTGGGATGGAGATGATGGTGGTTATGACTGCCATGACATTATCCAAGTTTTATTTCCTCTGCGCACCAGCTCTAAAATCCAGTACGAACGCGTTCCTCTGAATGTCACGTGTATCATCTCAAAGCAAGAGTAGATTGTCGCTCCTTGTGTTTTAACAAGCAGAGAAAGATGACAGCCAGTTGTCTCGCACGTCACAGTATAATAAAGGAAGTTCATAATGGGGAATGAAACAGAAGAAGATTAGTAACTTCAAATGCCACACAACATGAATGAATGCTTTTCAGCATCCGCTTAATGTTATGCTTCAGAAGAAATACAGCACATAATTGAAAAGGCGACTTCAGTTTCATCACCCTAAAGATTTTTGTTTACTTAAATTAGATGTTTGGAGTGAAGAATTTTATAAAATTAAAATCATAATTTTAGTACTGTTTGGTGACCATAAAGCAATATGCAAGTTTACTTTTTCTCTATGTGTACACATAGTGTGTCATTTTAACACTTATCAGGGGCATTTGATATTTTTCTTTATATTACCAGAGGCATTTCTATTTTTTTTTGAAGAGGCACCAGTAAGGCTCAAAATTGCAAAAGTGCAGCAAATAAATCAAACAAAATTGAAGCTGAACTTGACAGACAGTGATGCATGTTTCTGAAGTCTTATCATATAGCATACAGTGGTTGTGTCACAAAAACAAGTGAGCCACCTAGTTAGACGTTTCTGGCCAAAATGAAGGTTGTGATGTTGCTATGTTGAGGTAATGTTAAAAATATGCTTTATGGATACAACAATCCTATGATGACCCTTACAAAAATTACATTTATCAGACGCTTTTATCCAAAGTGACTTACAGTGAATTCAATGTATACATTTTTTTTTTAATCAGTACTTGCATTCCCTGGGATTGAACCCACAACCTTTGCGCTGCTAATGCAACACTCTACCAGTTGAGCTACAGGAAGACTAAAATTGATCATGTAAAAGTGGTCGTAAACATGTTTTTGGCACATTGATTCCCATATATACAGTATAACCACAGTTTTACTACAAATACCATGGTTAAACCATGTTTGCTGTAGGAAAACCATGGTTAATTTGTGGTTACTATGGTTATATACCATGTTTTTTAGTGTAAACTATAGTAAAACTGTGGTTAATTTTCATAAGGGGCATTGCATTAAGCTCAATGAAAAATTGTATTGTATTATATCATCCATATTGTATTTTATAAATGTATTTTTCACCCGATATTTTTGTGTTCTGTGTATTTTGGGGCTCCTTGGAGTACAGGATTGTTAGCTTAGCTGCATGGAAACATCAAAGATTTGCTGTGTGTTAGTCTCTTGTGTGGTTCATGTGGGGTTCTGTCTCGGATGCTATTTATGAAGACGGCTGCCCATGATGTCGGCAGACAGCGAGTCAGCACAATAGGATTTGAGACACAGCGTGTAATATTTTTGGTCGGGTATTTGAAATAGTCACCAATTTACAGACCAGAGGGACTGTGGTACTTATTTGTAGATAACAATATAAGTGGTTTGACTGACCCTGAAACTGATAGATGCCTCTCTGGAAAACTTCTTTGTTCTCCTGCAGTTATCATGGAGAGATCTATAGTCCCTGTGTACTGTACCAGACACATCCATGATAGATTTCAGCAAATATTTTCATCTCAACGTGGAGCTGAGTAAACAGTAAGCTTGCGCAGACTCCCTTAGCAAAATCCACCAGATGTCTACCTCCTTCTGACAGATTAACTCTCTTTATGCAAACAACACATAAATATGATTCCAAATGCAGCAGTTAAAAATGTTAATGAAGAGACTTCCAAGTATGATATCGAAGCCTTCAGAGAATTTATAAACATGCTGACAGTTTTGCCCTGCCTAAATTATAAACATGCCATTAGACATTGGCTGCAAAGATTTAATTTTTATATCTCATTTATTTTTTTTATTTATTACACTATTTTTTACACTTTTAATTTTTGCAGATTTAAAAGTTGATCACAATCCATCTCCATTTTAGATAAGTGCTTTTTAGAAGGTTTGAATATATATATATACTCATATACTCCTATTTATTTTATGATCTGTCAGGTGTAGTTTATTTCAAAGGCATTCAACCTTTTTGGCCAGAGGACCCCGTGGCATATTTCATTTGAGTGTTTTATTTTAAGCCTAGTATATAAAAAGGCATATAGCACCATATTAATGTATTTACATACTTTACTATACAGTTCATATTGCAAAGCCATGAATATAAATAATCATTATTGATGTACATGGCCATGTATGTTACATTTTAAGTAATTAGACCCTGTTTTATCTCATGTTGATCAAGGGTCACCACATTAGCTGGTCATATTTAATTTTAAACATGCCAAGTAAATCTGTTACACTATATTTCATAAATCACCTATAGGTTTAGCCTGGTATTTACATTCTCCAGCATCCACATACCGTATGTAAACCAATATATTTTTCAAGGTATTTCTCACCCACATTTCTTATGTGGCAGGACTCTCCCTGCAATCCCATGAATAAATATGAGCCCATTAACGCATTTTAAAGTTGCTGCTTTGCACGCATACCCTCTTGTCATTACTATGTAAATTAGTCTGGGCCTAGTTGGTAAACAGAAACCCAGTACGGAGAGGTGAAGAACGGGGGGGATGAAATCCAGTAGTTACAGAGTTGTGTACTAACCGCATTAAGCGTGCCTGGACTTATCTGTCGCGTTTACATTCCCAGACTGGTGCAAAAATCACGCAAGTCGTCTGCGCTAAAGTTTCTGGTGATTATAACAACACTGAGGCTAATGACGCGTCGCCCACGGGTCGATAACGCGTTGATGGAAAAACGTAACAACGCGATTATTCATACAGTGAATGAACGTTTGGGCTTCACAGACTTGTAATTTTAATGCAGGTTTAACCTATATTTGCGGCTGAGTGAACAGGGCCTGGGATTTCTTTAGAAGGGGTGAGAGATTTTAATTAGATTTTCGCGAGTAAAGGCGATAACAAGCTGATGGATGATATTGATACCTGCGTTCTTATCTAACTGTGGTTGAAGATGCGTTTTGCGTGCAGTCTGATACTCCGCAAACACATCGCATCACCTGCCGCGTCAGTCTGGTAGAGACTGACATTTCACATTGATATGAGACACTTCCTGTATTTAACGGGTACTGGATTGGGTTCAGGATCGGGGCGGGTTGCTGACGAGCACCAAAACTTCCCCACGATTGTCGGCTGTAGTTTTATCGGCACCTCAGAGGATGTGAAGCGTCAAAGTGAAGAACCAGCTTTGTACTTGTGAAATGGATTTTCGGATTTCTCCAGAAGTGCGAGAGCGTAAAAGTGTACGTGCAATGCAAGTGATACGAAGTCAGTTTTCCCAGAGGAAAGTCTATTTTGTTTCATTGCTGTCAATCAGCAAAAAAATAAATAAATAAACGAATAAATATTTTTGGAGCCAAAGCGATAGCCTGACGTGCCGGGGCCAAATTTGCGCAAGGCTCAAATGATATTAATAAAATGACATTTTCTTCACATGAAAAATGTGTCATTTGCAACTTCAACAATTACTTGATGCGATGTAGGCATTTATAGCAACTGTCATTACAGCACAAAATTAGATGTTGCAAATGTTGTGTTTTGCAGTTTATAGTAAATGCATTATTTCACATAAACAGCTTTCCTGTGAATTATAAACTATGGGAGAAAAACATTTTCTTGTACTGCCTCAGATTATGAAATGCTCTGCCTTTTGCCACCAGAAATGCCCCAACCTTATTTTAAAAAAACACTAAAAACTCTTCTATTTATGCATTGCAATTCTTTTGGTTTATTAATGCATTTTAATTTTTTTTATCGTGTCACTTTGGGTGTCAGAAATGTGCTATGCAAATAAAAAGTATTATTATTGTTATTATTATTATAATAATATGTGAACATTTGACCAAAAAACGAACATTATTCCACATCCGCTCATGTTTTCCGGTCGGAAAGGTGACTTTTCCTGCTGCTTTGATCCTGTAAATGCAATATTCCATGTCCTGCTGTGCTGCCTTCATTCTCCTGAGCTTTACTGACCCACTGAGGTCACACTGATGAACCATCTGGGGCTGTGTCACATCTACACACACACACATACTTGAGGGGCATTAAGGAGAAATACTCGTGCCATTGACTCCTTCAGTCACCCGTGCTGTGCTGATCTCGGCACAGTGGAGCTCCTGTTCTCTACCATTTCTTATTCGGGAGTAAAGGGAGCTATTAGTTTTGGATGCAGACTCAATACAAGCTGACAGACCATGAATGGTACGTTTTTCACAGAAGTACCTGCCTCCTTCCTACACTTCTCTCCTGGTTGCTGGGCTGTTTTAACAGTTAGTTCCGGTGCTTGAATCTGATTGGATGAGAGGTGATCCAAAAGTGCTAATATACGACTTGAACAGCATTGTTTTACAAATCTGTATTTCTAGAGGTATTAGATCATTTAAATAATCAAGTTTCAAATGCTGACTGTAGAAAATTGTATTAATATATATTTTTTATAATGTATATAAGAATTTTTAATTACCATGGTGGAAACATGCATATTATTGGTACACTGTGTGTACTGTCAATAGTTTGATTTAATGCACTTCATAAACCAACAAATTAATGAAATGCCAGACTGTTTTCATACTCTAAATTTTGCTAACATGTAGAATGTGAAACAGGCAACAGAAAACAATTGAATGTATCATATATTTATAAGAGCATGTGCACATGCTATTGTTTTTGAACCCCAAGCTGATACACACCTGCTATGCCAGAGATGAAGAGGAGAAGTAATGACACAGAGGAAGAAAAGATGAAAGGGATTATTCTGTCAACCTGTATCAGACAGTTCAAAATAACTAACTGGATTAGAGAGCCCAAAATTCCATGGCCTTCCAAGTTAGGTAAATATGGCATTTTCATGGGTGGTCTTGAGATGAGCTGAGAGTCTTTCATGTGTGTTTATCCTCTAGAGTTTAAGTTCAACCAAACAAACACTTTAGCTTTATGATGACAGAAATAAAGTTACATTTTTTAGGTTATTAAGGGCATCAAAGCCCAATGTTGAATCAATATGACATTTTAATGCTTTGTTCTCTAAATTCATGTAAAGACTAAGATTTTTTAAGAACTGAGCTATTTCCATGTTTTAAACTATTTGTGTCTCCATGATCATTAACAGTCTGTTTACCAGCTCTCTGAATACTTGACTCTGATTGGTCCATCACTGCATTCTATGGTGCATTCATTAGTAGCTCTGCTAGTTCTGTGTCTTTTGTAGCAATCTGTGGTTTATTTTTGTACAAATCAGTATTGCTTAGTACGATAACGTACATACAGCCAATCATTATCACAAAATAAAACCCCCAAGTTGTTGCTTTGGTACTTAAGATATTCAGTTTACCCCTTGACATACCCGGTTAAGCCGATTCCATTGAGGACTGTTTGCAGCTAATCCATAAGATGGTGTCAATGGCCTAAAATATGGACTAAAAAAACTGAAATCTTTGGTTAGAATGTCTGTTCTGTAGCTATTCTGCTGTATATAATGATCTTGTGGGGTAACGTGGGTCTGATATCTGTGACAAGACTGATAAGCATGCGCTTTTTTGTAGAAAACAGGGCTGAACAAATCAAGACTTATTATAATATAGCAGTCACGTCATTACATGTATTAGAGTTAGAGGATTTGCAGTGTTGACTAAATTCTTTTCAAATTTAATCTCATTCTAATCCTCGCTGAAGCCTAGTTTGTATTTCATGCCCGCTGGTATGTTGTTTCCAGTGCTGTGACTTATATAGCCAGTGAAATGATAATCCTTTCTGTCACAACGCTGGCTTGCTTGCTTTCTGTCAAGAGCACTCCGAAACCCTCAAAAATAACCGACAGGCTGGGCTCTTTCTCACCCTGTTGAAGGAGCATCTCCAGCCCTCTTCACACAAACATCGACCCCCCTGGAACAAACCTCTGGTCATGAGGATTAATCAACAGCCCCTCTCCCAGATACCACAGACCCTCAGAGAACCCCAGCTAACAGAGAACATTCCCCAACCACTCGCTAACGTTCTCGTTATCAAAAATGTTCTTGCAGTAACATTAGTACTTTCGAGTACTTTATTATCATTATATATCATATATGCCAAACGTTATTCTGTAGTAGTTAGTGAAACATTTTAAAATTTTTACAGAATTAAAAAATGTTTAAAAAAACATAATTGAGCAACAAAGTTAATGTAGCATCTAAAAAACTGACCGTTTTGAATGTTGCTAGAATTTAAAAAAATAAAAATTTAAAACACATTTGTTACTTAATGGAAACGTTAGTAAAACGTTTTTAAAACCTAAAATTGTTTGCTGGGACACAGTCAACCAACACAGATTCTTTCTGTGTGGGAGTTCATTCCAGAGATGCTGCAGCCTGTAAAAGCGCTACAGTTATGAATAATAGGCCTGAAGAATATAATGCTAATTTATGCAAATAACAGGTGAGGAGTTCGGTCTCCTTGCATAATCCAATAGATTACATGGCCTGCAGTGATAGTGCGTGAAAAATGGTCCATTTTGTCGCTGATTTATTTTTATCATGTTGCACAAGAAGTTCCATCTTTCAAAATATCAGACTCTTTTATAATAGATGTACTTTTAAATGTCCTTCAAGCTGCCCGTTTCAAAACAAGACATGAACTGTGACTCCTTTGAAGAGCCTGATTATCAAAATCGAAAGTAAAGAGACAAACTTTTTACAACATTTTAAACAGAATACACTGAGGTCCAACCATCCTTGGTTTCAAAAGGCCCAACTAAAGGTTTATACAGCTATGTTGTTTGCATAAATAGATTTGATTGGATGAGGGATTTTATAGTAAAACAAAACGGTGCAGATTCATGTTTAGAAAAGTATGATAGCTGAACCATGGACAAAGTTGAAGCTTTACCATGCTTACCGTGCTGGATAAGCACAGCAGACGACTCATAAACATCCTTGACAACTCATAAAAATCTCTGATTTTTGTTATTTTATCAAAATAAATCAAAGGGCTGTTTAAAATGATTAGTGGTATAAACTTTGCCTTTGCCAAAATTTGCCAGTTTTGCCAATTGACAGGGAACATTCTCAGGACTCAATAAGTCTCTATAAGTTCTCTCAAAGTTAAAGAAAAGTTCTTGCAGTAACATTAGTAGAATGTTTTTCTAATGTTATATATCATAACTTAAAAAACGGTATTGTTAAATAGTTAGTGAAACGTTTTAAAAACGTTACAGAATAATAATTGTTTTTAATACCATTCTTAAAACCAAGCAATAATGTTAATACAACATATAAAAAACGTGTTGAACCTTTTGAAAACTGTTAGCTGGGATTGAGATGCTTTGGAAAGAATCTTAATTTTTACCAAAGTATTTTTTTCTTTTCTAAGTGTTCCATTTACAGTAAATGAAGCCATTATATGATGTTAAACAGTTTGAAACCAATCAATATTTGTCCCTGAGATGTGCTGATTAGTTTGTATAAGCTAATGGTAATTTCACTGTGTGCAAATAAATGCTGGAGGATCAATATACATCAAACTGAAATTGCTGGACAGAGTCTAAGGGCCTTTTACACACAGAGATAAGAAGAGTGAATTGGTCTTTTGTTTTTATTTATAACCAGACATACTGGCACCCTTGTATCACTGGAGCGGCAACATCAGCTAGTGTTTATTAAATTATGAGGTGATTATGGACTGTCTGACTCTCCTTTTATGTCTGACAGTCAGTTGCATCTTTGTAATCTAAAAATCAAGTAGGGCCATAATGTAATAAGATAAGAAACAGCAGTTAATATGAAGTGTCATTAAAACACAGTTTATTGTCCATAAGTAGCAGAGATATCAAAGAACTGTCTGTCTGCCAGTTCTTCAACTCATTATTGAGAGTATATCTGCTTTATGGTTACTGAACTACGTGCTAGTTCTTGGATTAAAACTGAACACAATACAAAATTACATGATGTCAAAGGATCTTTTGTTATGCTTGACTCACTCAGCCTGAAGATAGTTCTCTTTATGTTCTTCTATATGTGACCATATTGAGTAACCCCACCATGCACAGACATTAGTTCCCACAATGCCTCACTGCGAGCCGTTGCATTGTTTCCATTGCTTTTCTTGAACTTTCATTTCAGTTAGAAGAATAAAAAGAAATACTGTATATACTGAGGAAAGAAAAGATCTCTATGGCTGCATTTCCTACTTATGTTGGTGTTTCAAACATTTTGCATGCACTCATTTTCTGTCTGTATGTTATCTTTTAATTGCTTTATTTTCTCAGAGTGTGCATGCATTTACGTATGAAAGCGTGAACGAGAGACACTGCTCATTTGCTCAGATAAAAGCTTTGCTTCTTGTTATAAAAAGGTGCTGTTTATCCTTGCTTTTTTAATTTCTTGATTCTTTTTTTTCTGCTTGCTGTGATATTTGTCTGTGAAACAGATTGCTTTCCACTAGAGGATGTCTTTTATGTCTTAATACTCATGTTTGTTTTTAAGATGTTGACAATTTTCATAATTAAAAGTTTCGAAAACATTTTGCATTTTACAGTTTATATATTCTCAGCTTTTTAAAAGAACAGGATACTGCAAATTTCTGCTGCAAAGCCACATTTAAAATCGTATAAACAAGTTAGAAAGGGTGGATAGGAATAATAAGAAAAAATACAGGAGAGGAGTTAACATTGATTTGGCTCATTAAGGTCCTGTTTTATATAGCAGCCTCACCCTTTGTGGTCCTCCCCAGAATTTGTACTTTGCCGCATGGGCTGCTGGGTAATAGTCCACAGCAAGGTTTAAATCAGCACAGGTCCCCGGTAGGGGGCGCTCATGAGCACCCTTCTGATATGACAAATGGGACCCTCCATGTTTATGTGGATTTCACAAAAGTGCACAAAGGAAGACCCTGCAACTGAAAAGTCAGCATCAAGCGTGGTATTTGGGACGAGGCCTAACAGAGCCAGAAAACATAATTGCATTTTTGTGGCCTGTGTTCCTTTATGCTACTTTTAGCAAGCGAGTGAATGTGCATACAGTATAACAATACGCTATATTTATTGAAAATCAGCTTTTATAAAACCCAACCATGCAAGAAACCCTGAGAATTAAAATGACCCGTTTCTTCTCTGTTATGATGTCACAACGCAACACAATAAATAAGCCAACAGAAGATCAGTAGTAAAGGCGTTTACATACAGATCGTAATCAGGAAAATGGCTAAAAAACTGATGCCACAGTTTTGTTTAAACCATTTATGACCTTTACACTGCTTAAGGTGTTTTCATGACCTTACATCGGCAACTTATTAAATATAATCAAGAATGTGCATGAACACACACAAATCATATTTTCTTTACAATTTCAAAGCCTTAAATGTATTCTAGAAATGTTCTATTCACAATATATTTAAATGGTGTGCAATTACCAACCTCACAGTTGTGAATGAAGGGCATTATGTTTAGCTGCATAACGAGGAGTCATGAATAGATATAAACAGCCCCATTGATTACAGTTCATTAAATCATACAAAGCCTTAATTACAAGTATAATTAATCTTTTACTTTGCACCTCTCCACCGCATGCTGCAGAATCAGAGATGTTTCTTGCTTCTGGTTTAGGCCAGAAGATGAAGTAGGCCACAGAGATAGTCTTTCTGACAAAATGCTTAAAAATTTCTGTTTGCATCTTCCACAGCCTAAAACTCCAGAATCTAAGATCAAAGGAAGGAGAATTTTAGAATCAGAATTAGCTTTAATGGCCAAGTGTGCACACACGCAAGGAATTTTTTACGGTTCCCTAAACTGTACTGTATATATTCACCACTGCCTACGGAGACATTTTTAAAAAAAAAGTCACATTTTCATTTTGAGGTGAATTATATCTTTAAAGCAATACACATTTTTTATATTTGAGCGATTAAAAGTGAGTTTACTGGCTTACTGTCTGGATTTACCTTCTTACATACCAGTCTAACTCTTATCAGTATTGCTACTTGCATTTATGGCTTTGAGACTGTGTGAGTGTGAAGGTCACAGCTTTCTCAGGTTTCAGATGGGTCCACCATAGACACTTTGTGGTAAAATCACTGAACAACTCTGTTGGGCAAAATCTGAATTAAGTCCTTTTTAATTCATAAGTGTGAATCTAAATTTGAATTGGCAACAAGTTCAACAGGTAATGGAATTTTGGGAAATAAGTCCTTTTCCATACAATTTGCAACCTGTTTCATATATTCACTCACTCACTCTATGAATTATGCTGTCATCTTAAAGGAAAGAAATGATTAAGCACAAATGCAATATAAACCCTTTTCCCTTGTGTCACATAATAGCTCATAATAATATTATATTCCAATATAATGATTTTTCTCACCCACCCACGAATGTGCAATTTTAATAAATAAAAGATTGTAATCAATGTTGAGAAAGCTCAGAATGTGGTGATGGTGTGTGTTGTTTTTAATATTAGTAATGATCAGTAGCTTTTAAAGTTTCTACATATATTTTCCTCAAATAGCAAATCCATAGATAAGCTCTATCTCGCTCTCTCTATTGTCTCATTCTATCTTGCCTGCAATTCAATGCAATAAAAAGTTGTTTTCCAAGATAAAAACTCTTCTGTATAACAATCTAGCCCTTATCAGTATTTTATTTTCAGTAGTATCACCTTTAAAAATTACTGAATATAACACCTTGAATCTTTTCTGTTCTTACTCATCTGTCCATTGTGTGCTACAGGAGTCCAATTTCAGACTTACAAAAATGTTGTCCCCCCATTTATTTTATTTATTTTTATTTATTAACATGCTTTGCTGTAAAAACGGCCACACTGACTGATCCACATATCACTTATACACAGAAAGTAATTGGAAAAGAAACCTGCCAATCAGCGTTCACAAGCCGAGAGCTCATAGCAGGCAGCTGTGAAAGTTAGATAAGAGTTTGAAGAGCGGTACAGTTGAGGAAGATGCAGGGTAATGTTCTCACCTCAATCTCATTTTAAAATGTCATAAAGCAGTAAAGTAATATTACTCTCAGAACGTAACGCCTGCTGATAACAAGCATAAGGTATTAGCTGCTCTGTGTGCCTGTGGATTGTGGGAAAAAGAAATTTGGATGGCTAAATGAACCAGGTACTCCACTGCCAAACTCACCCACCCAGGGTGGCACAACCTTTAATATGCCTTGATCAATTATTAACACCGTAAAAACAGTTTACGCTTCTGCAGGTGTATTAAACAAAGAAATAAATAATTGAATGCATATGGGGGAACTTATGCAGAAAATAAACCTCTTTGGGTTTCGAAGACACTATATTTTCAGATTTACATATTCTCCATTTTCCCAAAGTGCAGCAAAGATATTTGCATTACATAAGCTACTTAGGCATAAGATGTGAGATTTTGGGGAGAGAGGAGGAGAGGAGTGGAGAGAAAAGGGGAGGGGAGAGGAGACATTAAACACAGATTAAATCTCCTCTCTGGAACACACTGACATTCTTGTGATAATTCTTATGATAATTGTATTTCCATTCATTGTTCTTAAATTCACAGGAAATACAGCATGACTCTGATTGTGAAAATGATGACCTTTTCACAGTCCCCAGACCTTTCCTTTATTTGAAAGTTTATTATAATATTCCGGTGTTAAAACATACCAGTAGGGCTCAGTTTCATAGGAAGGTTCATTGTAAAAGTGTGACCACAAAGAGACACCATTGTGTTAACAGCAGATCAACCAATCAGACAAACTTAAAGGTCATTCGGAAGAGAACAATGCTAATTGGAGGAGCCTCTTTACAATATGCATTAACAGTATATGGTAAGGTAATCTAGTTAACCAATTTTAACAGTGCACTACTATAGAATATAGTCTGACTAGACATGAAGCAATGTCAGAAAAAATACTGAAAAGGTTTTGGCTGGTAAGACTGTCATACCACCAGGATGATTCCTTGTAGAAGTCCTGATGTCCGTCATGTTCACAGGAAAAGAACAAGTTGTAATGTTCCAGGACTCATCGAAACATCTCTGAAATTGAGCCAAATTGTATGACTTCCGTGAATCACTTGACAGCATCAGAATTCAACAAGGACAAGCTTAACAGGAAGTTACATCATCTTCCAGTAGAATCTGTGCAGAAAAAGGAGCTACATGTAAAGTAACAGCAATAACTTAATATTCCAAAATATCTGAACTGAGGCAGCACCATCCACCACTACACACACACACACACTGTACAGCATTAATGTATTCCATTAAACACACCAATCAACTGTAACACTAAATCACATTATACGGGACAATAAACAAATTGTTATTATGTTAAGTATTATTGTATATTGCTTTCTGTTTAGACAGTGTTTATTTAAAATGGCAGTTAATTTTGCTGTTATATATTGTACATACTTGCACTGTTGCACTTTTTACAGTATATATAGAGAGCCATTAGCCCACTGCTTATATGTGCTTTGTTTTATTGACAAGACAGAATGATCAGGCTTGGAACTTCATTTATTACAAGCAGTCTTCATGTTAATAAAGTACCCAGCTCATGGTAACCTGATCAGTACCCAGCTAACAGGGAATGTTCTTAGAATGTTGACTAATGTTCTTTAACAGTTCACTCTCAGGGTTCTCTTTAAGTTATTTAAAAAATGCTTGCTTTAATGTCAGTAGAACTTTTCTGAACATTATATCTATATATATATATATATATACAAAACCCTATTCTTATCTTATCCTTAGTGCAGTTTTGGCCTACTGGTAAGAGAGTTGAACTTGTAACCAGAAGGCTGTCAGTTTGATTCCCAGTTCTGGGAATAATAATGATTTATAATTTGAGCTGTCAAGGCCGATTTCCCTGGAAACGTCAGTTTGGTTTCATTTGACTTCAACCCATAAAGTAACCTGCAATTTTATGTTTCAAGATGGCATTAGAGAGGAGAAATTAACAGGTTACAGGTTTAATTTTATTATGTGTTTTGCTGTTCTGTTTGGATGTTTGCAGTGGAAGCTACAAGTACCATAGAAAATTCCTTGTGTACACAAGCAATAAAGCTCTTTCTAATTCTGATTCCTTTGGGAATTTCAACTGATCAGTTCTTTAACTACCAAGCTAAATTCTCAGCAGTTGTAGTGAGTTTTTCAGTTGTTTTTTGTTCTTTTCATAGCTAGCATTAGCTGACCTCAGTGAAGTGCACTCACCAGTGCAGCAGTCCCCTGTTGTCTGAGCTGTTGTGGCTAGACTGAAAACAGGAAGCGAAACAAAGAGGAGGCTGGTGGGATTTCACTAGGACCATGTTAGACAGAAAAAGCAACGGCTAGACAGCACATCAGAGACCATTGTGTTGTTACACACAAACATACAGACACTAAAAAGATGACAGACTCCTTGCTGTGGTGATAAGAATACACACACAAAAATAAGTTATTTCCATCCAGTCTTGCTCTGGGCTCTAGAGATATATCGTATGCTTGACAAAAGACATCAGTTTGAATGGATTTACAGGAAAACCAACAGAACAGGAAATGGTTTGCTTTATTTTTTTGGTAATGGCCAGGCAAAGTTACTATATACTGCCGGCTGACTATATGTGGTGAGGTGACCATGACCCACTCAATTTCCTGTCTCGATTATGTCTTAGAACCAGCTGTCAGGTGTTTTCAAAGTAGATTTTCAAAACACTGTGAGAAAAAGCTAGACACAAAATTGCAATGGAAAGTTTTAAAGAACACTTCTTAGAAATTCTGATGCTTTAAGAATCATGTTCAGACAGACAGTCACTCTATTGCTTAAAATCACTTTTGACAAACATTTTACTTCCTGTCCTGATCTCACTTTACAGTTTATTTCTGTCAAAAACTTCAAACTAGTTTCTACTTTTGCTGTTCAAAATACATGGCATTTGCTTTGAGTTATCGACTGGACATTCACAAATCCTATAATATATATGATATATAACGTTTAGTCCTACTAACATTACAACAAGAATGTTTCTTGATAACTTTGATAGACCTTTTAGAGAATGTTAGCTAACGTTCTGAGTATGTTCCCTGTTAGCTGGGATGGCTAACCTGAATGTTGTCTTGTCTTAACTCAGCCAGAAGAACAGATTTAAGCAGCAGTTTCTACAATGATTTTCCATTGATGGAGACAGAAACTTTTTTCACAGTTTAGTGTGCATGTAGATTATTAATGCTGATGGATCTGTAAAGTAAATTTTTCATCAGATTTTTTTAAAACATTGTAAAATTCACGTTTAACCTCCCTTAACCCTCTTTAACTGGTTTCTCTCATCTGTTAAGATGGTACAATAACTGATTTCCTGACTATAATACTTTGTTTTATATTCTGCAACAGACAGACAAGCAATGTAAAAAATTTTGTGAAGGTCAAACTTCTTGAAGAGCTACTTTTCTCATATGAGTTGCCTGCTTTGCTGATATAATTTAGTTTGGATTGTTTTGTCCCCCTTGAAAAATCAATAAAAACACAAACATTTATTCTGCAGACTCATTCTATGTCTGGATGTTAGCACCTCACCTTGACCTTTGCCAAGAGTTTTGAGGGACAGGCTGTGTAGCAGAATAAGCAGTACCTTTTCTCTGTGGGTTGATGAGGGAGTATTGATCTAACAGAGTTGATAAGGTCAAACCCTGGACAGATATACTCTTCTTATTAAGCTAGGGGTGGCAACAGAATATCTTTTATTCCTCAAAGAATACTGGCAACTGTAACAGCTGGTTGACAACTATATGGTTTCAGTACTCCAATACCCCAGCCACTAGATTAAAGTACATTGTGGGTTTGATCCAGTACTGTATGTCCTGGGATCGTGAGTGCACCTTTAGTGAAGTAGTGAACTAGGGCAGAACCCCAGCTAACAGAAGATGTTCTCAGAATGTTGATTAACGTACTCTAAACGTTTTCTAAAAGTGTGTACCTTTTGTATAGTTAGATTTAATGATATTCAAAACTCAACACATCTGAATTATAAGTGAAACTGGATTATTTTGTCCTAACATTAACATATGTTTCATTAGCAAACAGACTGGTGTGGGTGCTGTAAAAGTCACAGAACAGATCGAAATATCAAATTAGATAGAAAGAAAGAAAGAAAGAAAGAAAGAAAGAAAGAAAGAAAGAAAGAAAGAAAGAAAGAAAGAAAGAAGTGATATATAAAATGCTTACAGCCTACTACCTATAAATAATAATTTGTAATTCTGCATTGAGAGACTGAGTTAATGTGAAAGAACAGAGATGAATGTGCCGGGCCAGAGATCACAGCAGTGCTTTCTCCACTGTGATGTTTAATGTCTCTAATGAGCTTTGTTCTCCTGCTTAGTAAAAGCTTCACATTTTCATTTTCATGCTTTCAGGTCGACCACAGTTTCTCCAGGCCAAAGATCTCCTGACCACATCCACACAAAAGAGAATATTCATTATCCTCTGGTTGGGTTTGTGTGTGCACAGAGGAGAAGGTCTTTGTCAGTGAAAGGTTGTTTTTAAATCTCTGTAATGTTTTTAAAATGTTCCATCACCAACTTTAAAATAACTTATTAACTTATTGACATGTAATGTTAATAAAAGTTGTTACTGCAAGAACATTTTTTGAGACTTTGAGAGAACAAATTTAGAGAGAACCTAGAGAGAACATTGGCTTACTTAGTAGAGACTGTAAGCCAATGTTCTGAAAACGTTCCTTGTTACTACCCAGCAGAATAAAGGAGAATGGAAGGGGCGGGGTTACGACTTCGTTAGCCATTGGCTTAACTGTCGTGCGGCCTTGTGTATGTCAACTCCAGATGCATCCCCATAGTGCCAACCCTGTGTGTGTGTGTCTACCATTTAATTTACATGGAAAGTGTTTGACTTGTCATCGCTTGTGGATGTTGACAGGGCAAACGATTTCACTGCTGAGATGTGGTTTCTAAAACAACATGGAAAGTTCGACTTATGCTTTTTAGTTGTAAGAGGTTGTGATTTATTGATTAAGGAGATCATGTTTTATTCACGAGAGGAAGAGAGAGAGAAAGAAGGAGCGCGTGTGTGTGTTTGTGTGTCTGTGTGTGTGTGTGCGTGTTGAAGAAAGATGTTTGCAAGTGGGAGATGATATGGTTATATACAGACGTGGCAAATAACTGAAATGCTGCGTGTTAGTTGTCAAGGTCTATTAGCATCAGGTGCTAACAGATTAAATGCAACATCCTACATCTTGTCTCCATACTTTCAAATGCATGTCCCTGCCTGTTTCATAAATAGAACCTGTGTATTGAATTTCCATCATCTGCATTTATATAAGTCTGGCAAAAATATCACACATTATATATATATTTAATTGTATTAGCCAACCAAAAGCTAGATAGTTTTTGTATATACAGCAAACAGACTGTAACTCTCAGTGCACATTTTCACACCAAGCAGAGATTTATTGGTATGCATACCATGATTTTTTCCCTCCATTTCTGGTCATCAGGGCAAAAATGTTGAGAGGCACCAGTCTACGCTCTTGAACCTCCATCCATGCAAAAAAAATACCATTCATGGACCTGACTTGAAATTCTGTCTCTGTCTTTAGCTAATAACATGTTGCCTCAGATATATGTTGTGTGCATGTATAGACGCCGGTTCTCCAGCTACAAGACGGTGAGTCAATGGCTCTTCAAAACTCATCATCTGGTGAAATCCGTCAACCCTGATAAAAAACAAAGACGCAGAGTTCTTGACTTGGGGGGCACTCCAGTCAGCTACCACTACAAACAACAAACAATTTTATTTTTCGTGTTGGTACAAGCCCAGATGTCCTAGTTTGCTAAATATTAGATGGTAAAGATGGTTGCATGCATAAGATTTGACTTAATGAATGCAAAGCTGAAATTTCAAAGGGCTGAAATCACACAGCGGTTGTAGGACTGCACATATGCAATCCCTGGCGAGGGGGATCACTACAGACTAACTGCCTAAGTGGCTCTTCAGGGGTTTAAGAAACGTCGATTCGGCCCTTAAAAAACCTCATTGTGTCTTCTGTGTGGCTCTTGTGAGACATGTGGAGCATTGCTGGTATGGAAATATTAAAATCGGGAAGGCTCAAACGAGACTGTAGGAGTCTTGGGGGAACGTGTGAATCAAGTAAATTGGCTAACATGTTCTAGCGAAAACTTAAAGCAACAACTTTCTCTGTTCCTCATATACATGAACATAAACAACAGGACTTATTTAATGTAAATGAATACGAGAATGATGCTGTTTGGGAAAGTTCATTCAAGCAGCAACACATACGTATCTGTGATCGTGTTTAGAAGTTGGTTTAAGGTTGGCGAAAAAAAGACATGTTTTGAATCTGCACTGGTTGTTACTTCCTATAGCACAAAATGAGGTGGTGGGTTGGTGGGGGGGCTCATCAATCTTCTCCTTCATAATTAAACCTTTGAGATTGTGCCAGAAGATGAAACGCTGGAGAAGGTCTGTTGTTTGGAGAAGATTTAGAGAACACAACCTCCATACACAAATCGCTCAGCACATTACATCTGATTGGAGGAGAAAGATTGTTGTGGTAGACACAGAAATATATTCTGTATTGAAATATATGAAAAACATGTGAATGTGCAAGACACGGTCCTGTGACTAATCCAGGCAGGCAAATCCATGTATGAAATGCTCCTTTTGTGAGTAATCCAACACAGTTTCATGAGATTATGATTTAGAGGTAATGCGAACAAGCATTTTGTCTGCTAAACTGGACGTCGGACATTAAACTACATTGGAGAGGCAGGAATTGTGCCGTTGTAAAAATTGTCCTTGAGTTAAGAAATTATGTTTTACTCAGTTTAATTTTTAAAGGTGCTTAAAAAGAGGAACCTTGATCCTGACCATCATAAGATATTTTTTATACCCTTTGTTGTAGCTCACATTAATTTTTCTTGTATATAAACTCTTTTTTTTTTTAAATTAAGCTTTATAATTTTAAACATTAGTTCATATCAAATCAATGTCTGAACTCCTTCACCATATTTTATTTCTGAGAAAGTGTGAAATCTCACTTTTGACAGGCGCTACTTCAAGATTTAAACATCCGGACTCAAATAGCCACAAATTAAGATTTTATGTGACTTATTTTGCGCTTCTGTAGAATTTTCGAATGAGGTGTTGAATATGTGGATAAAATACAGTATGCACTACTGAATCCACTGCATGAATAAATTAGGCGAATTATTTGTGGATGTTAATACAGTGTTTTAATGTTTCCTACTTTAATTTGATGGTTTTAATGTTGTAAGTGTTGCCGTTTTAGGTATTTGCACGTTATGTGTTTATTCAGAACTGTACGAGCAGTTTGTATGTTTTTTCACATCACATTATGATACCAAACTTGTATACTTAAAAAGTTTCTACACTTCTTTTTCTCCCTCTTTCTCTATTTTCCAGGCCTAGACGAAACCCAAAATGACCTCACTGACACACAGTCCTACATTGGATATGAATTATACATTTTCCACCTCAGTTTGTTTTGACTACTGTGAGAATGTTGCTGCTGTAGTTGTAATTTCCAAGCTAATTACGAGCAGGCTAGCACCCCCACGTATGCACTGTGATAATCACCAGCCTTAGAAACAGAGAGGGAGGCAGAACTGAGGAAGAATTGTAATTCTGACAACAGCAGTTGCTGCCGTTCTCTCTAGAGATGTACTGTTCTCAGCTTTAACAGCAGATTAACAATGACCAGTCCAGTCATAGCTGAGACGCTGCGCTAAATCACAAATACCTCTGTGCCAGGGAAATGCCAGAATTGAGCAGGCACTTGTGGGTAAGCCAGATGGTTCAAGCACTGTCCTGTCTATTATTATGATGGAAACAAGGGCCCGAAGAGACATTTTGGGGACATTTTAAAACAAGCAATTTTTAAAAATGTTCTGATTTTCTGCCAAAAAGCACAATTCTGCATAGACAGAGGCTGCGTTGATACTGGTTTGTTGCTAAATTAATGGCTTATACTAATGACTGGGTTATAGTTATTTTGCTAGACTTGGGTTGACCAGTGTTTGTTAGTCTGACATAGCAATGGTCAGGTTTGCAGTTGATTCTGGCCAAAAACCACCAAATTAACCAGAAAGAGCCATTACACTGACCACCATGTAATGCAACCAACCGCAGTTAATTATATTTTACCTTGCGGTATATAGTAGAGGCGGGTCAGAATTAAGTCCTTGAACCCACAATAATAAGCCAGTATGGAAAAAAATGCTTTTCCAAACATTTAAATAGAACTATTGGTTCAAACTATTGGATCATGAGTTTTTGCAACTACTAGTAATTTTTTGGCATACAAAATTCGTGGGTTGAGATCTCCATCTGAGATAATTGAAGGTGCACTATGCAGAATTTTCCAAAACCAAGAATAAAATAACATGAAGTAGGGGAGCGTGGAAATGAGGGGCAGGGGGCGTGTGCTTCTGGCAAGGGTCCGCCCGGGAGGAGGGCCAAGTTTGGATGTTGTGTTTACAAACAGTTACTGAAAATCCTACATACTGCACCAGTGAACAAAGTCTTGCTGAAATCAGCCTGGTTTGAAAATCAACACACCAGGATCAAACGCAAAAAAACAGCATACAGATCCCAACATACAGTATTCTGGTTACCAGCTGTAGAGGTGTTTATTTAACACAGTTGTTGTTTAAATGACTCTTTATACATTTACATACCACATCACTGCTGTTAATAACTCTTGTGGCTAGCATCCCAGCTAACAGGGAACAATCTCAAAATGTTACCTAACATTCTCAAAAGTTCTCTCCAATTATCATAAAAATTCTTGTAACGTCTAAAAATTGGATGTTTTGAATGTTCCTTTTTAGTTACTTAACGGATTAAAAAAATTTTAGTTACTTAACGGAGACGTTACTGATACATTCTTACAACCTAAAATTGTTAGCTGGGATAGATCCACCCAAATCTTAACATTAGCATTAGCCTGGTGCTGAAATCACAGAGGCTCACTGTGAGGCAGTGGCCCCCACTGGTTAGCACGAGTGAAGCACGTCACAACACGAGGCGGCCCTGAATGATTTACAGGCCTGTCAGTCCCCGAGCAACTGGAGTAGCTGTGACTTTCATCCAACAGCATCTTTAATGAATGGAGAGAGTGTTAAAAATACACAGGTTGTCAATTATTGAACATCTTCCCTCTCTCTCTCGTGCCAGGGCCCTTCGATCTCATTTATTGGCCCGGTACCTGTCTTTCTTTCTGTCCTTCTTTCTGTTTTTGCCCTCGTTTCAAACACAAACACCTCCCACCCGTATTTATTTTATGTTTGTCACTAAAGGATTATCGTGAACAGGACTGAGCTGTTAAAGTGTAAAGCCAGTAATAATACAAAGCATTGACATCTTTGCTCTCTCACCTTTAAAGGAGCACTTCAGTCAAAAATGGAAATTCTGTCATCTTCATTCTTCTTTTTCGGTGTAACACAAAAGGAGAGCAGCAGCGATCGGGGGTGTCGAGTTTAGCAAAGCATCCTACAAGAAGCCATAAAACTGGGCCATACAACTATATTCTTAGTTTTCTGAGGATAACTTTCTGTGAGGTACAGACTGAAATTTGTGTGATTATATACTGAAAATCTTGCGCTCTCTCACAAACGTTATTTACACTTTTACTTAAACATGAAATACAGAACAGCCATTAGCCGTTAATTTACATCACAGCCATGAAGTGTGATTTGTTACTTGCTATTCAAAAAGTCAAGAAGTCATTTCTTTCCAGAACGGAAGTTCTTAAAGTTACTTTTACGAGTGCACCAGCATATACTGTACAGTAGGTGGTTACAAAGCTGTAAGACATGGTCTTAAAGCCATAAAACATGTTTCTATTATAGGATCTATAATTACATACTTTTCAGCACCATTTTTATGGTAACTAAGGTCCCATTTGAGTGTTCAGTGAAGATATAAAGAGTTTCCCATTGCGTTGTATTCCAGTGCCTCAGTTTTACAAGAGTTTTGTTAACATAAACAAACATATATAAAGTTCAACACACTTATTAGTGCACCAGTTAAACTCAACAACTTCTAACTCCCAACCAGTAACTTTCTGACCCCTTTAAAAAAACACTGCTTCTGTATCAGCTGGGTATTCAATAACTATATGGTTGAAAAACCTTGCGATTGAACTTTGACCAGTTCAGATCTATATAACACATTTTCCTTAGAAATATCTTCTAAAATGATAAAAGCCATAAAAATGTGGAAAGCTGCTATATATACAATATGATATACAGGTGTGTGTCCGGCTCCCAGCAGCTCAACCACAGAAACAGCAAGTTTTCAGAGTTACGTAAAACAGCTTCCAAAAAGTTCTATATCTGATGACTTATGCTGAATTTGGTTATGGCTGTTAAGTGTGACAAATGGCTTACTGTGACGTTGCATATACCGCTTATTACGTCTTATTGTGTGACTACCAGAGATAATAATAAAATCAATATCTGCTACACTGTAGTCATCATATAAGATTAATGATCGGAGAGTTACACATATATTAATGATAAGGAAGAAACAGTATTGCTCAACGTTGCAGTGTTGCAAATTAGCGGAGAACGGGGACCTCATGTGCAGGTACATACTGCCCCCCACAGGCCGCCTCAGATTTACTCAAAGTGTGTGCTGTAGGCAAAAGCAGAAGTCTGATGAATTATGATGCAAAAACCCAAAGTGCTCCGTGAAACAAATGAGGACAGCATTCTGCTTTTGCTTTGTCGAGACAAAGAGAATTAAATAGAGAGAGAAACCCTTGTGAGACCAGCGTGTTCCGAAAGAAGAAAACATTTCTCATAGTGAGGTTGAGAAAGATGCTGGTTTGCTCTGTGTCATAGATTTCAGAAAACAACAGTAAAATACTTCCTTCCATGACCACAGTATTCAACAATACTGCATCTATTTTATTATTATTGTTACTGTGACATTGTTTTTGTGTGTGTCTTTGCTAATGCTTTAGTAGTTTTAAAACATTTACACTTAAAATAATGAGGAGTGTGAGATACATTGAGGTGTTGTGTAGGGTTAACATTTGCCTGGGAGATACATTCTGTTCCTGTAGCTCAGTTGGTAGAGCTGTGCAAAGGTTGTGGGTTCGATTCCCAGGGGATACATCTTGATAAATTGTGTAAATCTTAAATGGGCCGTAAGTTGCTTTTGCCAAATGGGTAAATGCAATGGAAATGTAATGGTTTGTTTGTAACTTGGTGGGGTTTGTTTGGTGCTATGTGTGAATTTTTTACATGGAAAGTAGAATCTGTCAATCAAACTTGTGGCCGCCTCAACATGTTAGACTCTCATTTTATTTACTCTGTGTGTGTGTGTGTGTGTGTGTGTGTGTGTGTGTGTGTGTGTGTGAGGAATGCTATCAATGATAAACAGAGAGAGCAGAGAACCAGTGCAAAAAAAGGAGTATGTTTTTGTGGATGTCTATAATGATGGGGTTGGCCACTGTTGATAGCTTGTAATTATAAAGAGACTTGTGGTACTTTACTTTGAAAAGAGTCTAGCTCCATAATTCAACATTTATTAACTCTACCCTGCATTTAGGATAAGGAGCCATTATTTGATTACCATGATTTCATGATTTGTGTACAACCCCAGTAAATGTTTGTATTTTCTTTTCCGTCCCACTTTGCCAAATACCCCACGATCTGATTGGCTGTCTGCGGATGATGTGTGTTTTGTGTATGTTGGTGTGACAGCTGACATGGAACTTGTGAGGGAAACATGTTTTCAGCACTTCATGGAGGAAGGGGCGAGAAATTCTCTTATGAGCAGAAAAGATGAGGAAAATAGAACAGAAGAGAGAAAGAGACTCAGGGCCAAAAAATCCTGGTCTGTTACCTCCCCCTGAAGTAGGGTGAGGGGAAATTTCATGGCTAGTTATTCATGCTACGATCTCTTCCCCTTCAAATCACAGTGCGAAATTGGCTGAGCCCTAAAGTGACTTTAGCTTGTAGTCCTTTAGAGGGTAGAGACCTATGGCAGAGGAGAAAGCTCAGGTTGGGTCTGAGAGAGTTCTCAACATCTCTTCTGCACTGCATTATACAATCGTTCAGGAATTTCTTCTGCCTGAAGCGATTGTCCAAACAGCTCTATTACTGCAATCTAAATTGGTGGGTCTTTCGTATAGGTCAAAATCTATAGTTGCACTTGAAAACTGGCTCTACTGTAACGGTTCAAGCTATTTTGTAGAACTTTGTATGACTGTTTGAATCTGTAGTTTGTAGTTGATTCTAATGATGTGCAAGACTATGATTTTGCCAGGCGTTAGAAACCAGCTAACAATTTTAGGTTGTAAGAACGTTTCTGTAACAGTTTTTTTAGACATATGTAGACATTATTTTGTTTAAAAAATGTTATTCCTTTTAACTTTTTTTTTACATTTTAAAATGTTCCACTAACTACCTAAGAATAACATTTTGTTATGATATAACTAAAATAGTGCTACTAATGTTACTACTACTTCACTAGTTTTTTCACTTTGAGAACTTTTACAGAATGTTAGCCAATATACTGAAAATGTTCCCTGTTAGCTGGAAACATTCACATTTACCAAATAGTCATAACCCCAAACCTATAATCAGAGGCCTCAACCCCAGCCCTAAAAAATCTCTAATATCTGATTGGTTAAACTTGAAGGAATGTTGTTCCGGGACCAACAAAGGATGCTGATGCAGGAATGTCCAAATTGGCGATATTTTGGTAGAGCAGTGATGTTTACTTGCCTGTGTTTGGAACACCAAATGTGTATTTTTCTGTAGTTGACTTCCTTTTTGTCCTGTAATTTGTCAGCAAGACCTAGAGCACAGCTCATCTCTTGACTGCCACAGCCCACAGCTCAATCCACCAGGCCAGTGTCATAAGAGACGACTGCTTAACCTCACAAGACGTGACATCATTTCCTGGATGTAGCCTGAGGCCGAGGGTGTCACTCCAGAGTTTGGGTTACTTGCAGGAGAGGCCCTCATGCACATATCAGCATACACATCAAAGCCGGCAACCAGAAGTAAAACATCAGATGATCACAGAGGTGGGTTTATCCGATATGCCGCAGAGTCAAAAGTGGCTGGAAATTCTGTTCGAGTGATTGACAGCTATGATGGAAAGAATGGGAAAAAACATCTGAGTGCTCTGTGTCACAGACCTACATGATATGTTAACACCTCACCTGGTCTTCGCTGTCAATCAATCTGATCCAGCAGAACCCATTTCTCATTAACACAACTGCACCCAGGAAAGCACAAAGACCCAGAGTTACCCAGCGGCTCCTGCCTGCCAGCCCCAAAAATCACTTAGAGTCTGCCACAGTGAGTGGCTGAGGTCCCATTAGCAGCTGCGTTCTCTGGTCCTGCGTGCTCTGTCACTCTGCCTCTCGCTTCCTCTGTCAGTCACTGTCAAACGTCGGAATGCACTGTTCCCCCCCGGAGGTTTTCGGTAAGAGAGCCTGTCGGAATCTCTAGCGCAGCAATTTTCTGTAACACCTCGGGGGGCAGCGTTATCTTCTCACCCCTCCCGCGAATTTCACTAACAGCAAAAGCAACCGCATAAGATGCGCGGTGTAACATTGCTTCAGCATGCAGAAAAAACTGAGACATGCAAAGAAACAAGATGCCTGTGTGAAGTGGAAAAACATTTCAGTACCTCACAAATTTTATAAGCAAATTCATTAATTAGCGCTATTACTAGGGATGTGCGAAACTTTTTCAAAGATATGTCTCAAATTTATTGTTGAATGTGGTGAATTTGTTCCACAAGTGGTGCTTGTGTGTTTTATGACAAATAATTTGGAGACAGATTCTAAAAAACCTGCTGAGTACTGCACACTGAGGCATGTGAGCGTGCTGAAAATGTTAAAGTCATTTTACATCTTTAAATGTATCTGCACTGCTGCAAAGAAACTAAGCAATGCATGAATGAATGAATGCATGAATGGATGGATGGAAATCTATATATAACAGTAGGATTCAGCTGGAGTTACACCTGGTGAAGGTTAGAGAGGGTTTGTGTCAAATACAAATTTTTGTCATTTTGTTCCATTCTGGAAAATCACATTGTTATGCTAATTTCATTACGATCACCAAATTTCATTTGGATCTGAGCCCAACTGTTGCCCTGGTCAGAGCCAGCAATGCCATATGCTGGCTCATAAACAAGTCACGTTTTAATCAGAATTGTAGTTGTAGTTGTGATTTGAAGCAGCGTCCAAATTGAACACCTGTTATTTAGTTGCCTTTGATTATTCTGGTTAAGAATAACAGCTGGCTGCGGAGTTGACATTCATGCCAAAGATTAAATACATTTTCTCCACTTACAATGGCAGTTACTTTTTTTATGTGTGTGTGTGTCTAATTGTGTTTGCCTCAGCTGAATTATACAACCATGAAGTTTAAACTTTATGTAATACCTACTATAACTAACCAACCATCACACACTGGTATTTGGTAGACTCGGGTCAACAGCTTGAAAATTTTACAAATCAAAACTGGCCTGATATGAAACCTTTAGTGGCATCTTTCAAATATTAAAAGTAGGATATTCAAAAGTAGGATCCCGCCCTCCCCCTAGTGTGCTCTCCAAAAGCCACGCCTTCTCCAACACATTAACAGATACATAGTTTGACAGGCAAATAGGTCATCTTATTCAGACCGAATGCAATGATTGGACGATCATTTTATGGCCCACTTTACTAAGTGATGGCTATCAGGATGTGAAGACACTTTTAACCAGCATAAAAAAATCATCTGGCCTGCCTTTAACAAACATTCTTTTATCCTAGTGTAACCAGTTCTGCTCATCCCACTCAGAGCAGGATTCAAACCAGCAACCAAACCAGCATGGAAGTCAGGCACACTAACAAGAAGGCTAAAAGCATAGCCTTTAGTATCAGCCGCTAATGCGCTTCTTGAGATCGTGAAGTGAGGTTTACACACCACCCAGGCTTGCATCTTATTTTTAGCAGCTCCATTTGGCGGTGCAGAAATTACACGCTTTAACTTTAAGAAGCTTGACCTATATAACCTGGTCTTTACTTGTTTCTAATGGAACAGCGTCAGTCATTCTGTTGCGGCAGGCACGGTATCACAGTTAGCTTGAAAGTCAGACCGTTCACTATCTATAACCAACTACCTGACTGATGGGTTGGAACACGGGAGGAAATGAAAGACCCAGCTCATAAAACTATATATTAAGTCATCCCCCTCTTTCTTTCTCTCTCTCTCTTCCCCTTTCCAAATTGCTTTGTGTCTCATACAATGGTGATGCTCGCTAAGGATGATAAATTCTCTATTGCACTTGAGAGGCAGAGGTAATGGGGCAGGCCGAACACAGAGACAAAAAGCTTTTCAACAAGGACAGGAGAAAGACACCCAACACAGAGGCAAACATCTCATTATAAACATCCTGCTTCTTCTGTCTTATCATTCGTGATTATGCGTCTCTACTGCTACTGGCCTTCCCCTGCAATTTTGCAAGCATAATATTTAGCATTTAATGTTCCATTTAATGTAAAAGCTTCTATCCCAGTAGGAAAATAATGCTTGATTCCATTTACTGGGAAACGCATGAATGCATTACTACTTTGGCAGGTAATTTTCGGTGTATTTTTAGGAGCATATTTAAAAGCTCTGTGTGTATGTGCGTGTGTGTGTGTGTGTGGCACTATCTGGCACACTCTGGCATCAATTAAGGTTTTGCATGGCCACCACATTCAAGATCTCAATGCTCTCCCTCCACCCTGTCCAACCTGCTTGCATTTAAATGTCTGTCCCAAATGGGCCTGTTTATTTTACTTCCTGCCAGTGGCTGATTTATGGCATTCAGTGACTGGATCTTCAACAGGCCGCATTTAATGATTGTCATTGGCAGTAGATTAATCTTCGGTGGACCGTTCCTGTTCAACTGACTTGAGCGGATGGATTCAATGGACCTTCAAAATGCAGAACAGACAGGAGATATTAAAAAGAATGACACAGGAATGTATGTGTGTGTGTGTGTGTGTGTGTGTGTGTGTTTGTATTCGCCGTCTGGATATTACTGGTGAGGTTTTAAATAAGAGGTCTTTGCCATGTTCAGGGTTATTTTGGTTTAAATGGTGGGTCGTTCTTAGTAGACGCTGTGTCTGGAGGGAAAAGTGCCTGGAGACACTGTCTTGGCCCTCTCTCTCTCTCTCTCTCTCTCTCTTTGTCTGTCAGCTGTCTAATAACCAATCTGATAATCTTTTCTGACACACCCTGTGGTTTTAAGTTTATGGTAGGAGCAACATAAGCACACACTCATAGGTTTGTTTCACTATACATCATAGACTTGTTTTCAAATTGTTGTTTGTTTGACTTGGCAAATCTGAGCTCAGTTTGAGACATTGTTGAGACCTCTTCTGAAACGCTTTTTCTCAGGAGAAATATCTGAAACCCAGGAGACTTCAGTAAAAGTTTCCATTTGCTCTCCATTTAATCTTATTGTTGTCTAGGTTAAATAATTGAGATACTAAAGCACAACTGTGATTTTTCTTTTCTTATGGGAACAAACTCTCTGCCTTGTGTTGTGGGTTTGAGGGTGGTGATATTAGTTTGCTGGAAACTATTTGATAGCTATTTGAAAACATTATTTTTGCAACTTGACTACAGCAGAGATTTAAAATGTTTAATATACCTGAAAGGAGTTATGCATTAGAAATTTCTGTCATCTCATTAGTGGTTTCTCACATGGCACATACCAAAGTTCAGAATCTATCCAATACCATTTTTATTGTTAACAGTTCATTTAAGTTTATCTGGTTAATAAATAAAAAATAAAAAAACTGAGCGTTTTCTGAAATTTTAAAAAATTTCACTGAAGTTCAGCACATATACATGCAGTACCATCTCCAACCGGTGCGTGTCGCGCTTCTCTCCGGGCTCACGGCGCAGTTCACTCCTCTCGGCCACCGTACAGACGCGCTGCTTTTCCAGGAAGCGACTGTACTGCTGCGGAACAACATATGATCACAAACACAACAGCGTTAATATATCACCATCATGGCTGAATATTCACATGTGAAGTCCACCAAACTCGTCCTGAAAGGATTAAACGATAAGAAGTAAGCCGTTCTTTTGTGTTCTCGTCTAACCAAGCAGCCGTATAAATATACGAGTTATCGTTAAAGTTAATTTACCGTTCCGATTCATTCAGGCATTCCTGCAGTTATTTATTGTAAATTGTTTGTGATTTTCAAATTGTGTAGAAAGAAGAAAAAGAACAAGGAGAAGAGAAAACGAGAAGATGAACACGAGAAACCAGATGTTGTTGGTGTGTGTGTGTTATTTGCACATTATATGGTTATTTCAATTGATATTCATGCTTTTTAAGTTAATCGGTCTATATACATTTCTACCTAATGTAATGTTTACGAGGAATGCCTAATAATAAAAGCATGAGATGAGCCTGTGTGTGTTTTGAATGTGTCTTTCAGGCGGATGGTGGTCAGTGAAGAGTTTTGGTGAAATCACAGGCACTGTTGCTATTGAGATGCACAGAAACTCCTACATTCATGCTCTAGACACTGGACTCTTCACAGCCGGAGCTCCACATGCAGGTGCTGATGAAAATCTGTTTGTTTTTTATTGCTACACAGAGACCATATTGATGTAATTAATACAATGGAATTTATACAAATCTTAGATTGACTTTCTAATTTAATGCAGTAAATTAAATTAAACAGACCAGAGTAAATGTTAATGCTTTGTCTATAGTCATCACATAGACTTAATTCCATGAAGAATATAGATCAAAATTTGTAGAGTGAATTAAAAGAATGTTTTTTTAACTTGGGGATAATCTAGTAGTGAACTTTTGAGTATCAATCATTAAAATATGTTGTAAATTGTGTAATAGGTAATAGGAAAAGTAAGCAACTGTAATTGATAAATAATATAAGATCCATCCCGAACTGGGTACAAAAAAATGTATGTGTATTGTTTTAAATTTTACTGTTTCACCTCTCAAATCGACTTGAATATCTTGTAATTGTTGAAGACAATGTGGAGCAGTATTACGTTTGTAAACGAACCAGAACCTAAATTCATGTTTTGAGGTACATCTTGCAAAATAAGTTCAACATCTAAAGACAGCAGGAAAAATCTACCTGTGCAATTATACTGCAATGAACTTTTTCAGACAGTCACATCATGCAGTTTTTATATTGTCTTTTAAATTGAAAAGGTCCCTCTAATGGTGTGGAACAAATAAGTCTCAGAAGTAGAGGCGGCTAGCTGTTGCTTTTCTCCGTCCCTCGCAGTATGCAGGGATTTAAAAACCTGAATAATGTTATGGATCGTCAGCCTCTATTACCACAGTCACTCATGCAATGCACGGAGCAATTTCATAGTTCAGTTGCCAGAAGAACGTGTTTACGATTGTTTTTTCAGCTTTTGCTGACCGTCGGCGGTAAGGATACGTCTTTACATCATTCTAGTAGCATTGTGGAATTTGTGCACGCTCCCTAAATTCAATTCAGTGTAGTGGTGAGGCCTTACGGCAGTGAAAATCAGGAAATTATTGGCTGTAGCTATTAAGTTTCATTGATACACACTTCATGAAACACAACCTTCATTTTCATCATGTGTGCTTAGAAATATATATCAGCTTTCAGATTTATTCAGGCCAAAACTACTGTAAAAATACTGCAAAACTGGGAAAAACTGTGCTGCTTATTTAGTATCATCTCCACAATTGAGTCACATAATATTTTGTTCCCTGTCACTTTTTTATACATTTGTTACAAAGACTTACTTAGTATTGTTTAATGTTGTTATGAATATATAATGCTTTAATGAGTGTATCCCTCATATATTATGAATACATAAAGAAACATGAGATCCAGCTCCTGTAATAATACACTGTAATCATCTGCTTGTTTTTTTTGTGTTTGCAGAGGATGAGGGTCCAGATCCCCCGGAACAATTCACTGCTGTCAGACTTTCAGACTCTAGGTGAACACCAATGTCTTTTATTATTATTGTATTGATATTATTATTAGTCCTTAGTGTATCATTGTCTGTGTGATCTGGCTTCACCGGTCTGAATTTAGCCTGTGTGTTGTTTTGCATACAAAGCATGTTCATTTATTGCCTAAATATTTTAAACATTTCTTATCTATTGTCTGTGCAGGATAGCACTGAAATCAGGTTATGGAAAGTATTTGGGCATAAACTCAGATGACGTTGTGATTGGTCGGTCAGATGCCATCGGCTCTAGAGAACAGTGGGAGCCGGTGTTTCAGGATGTAAGTCACCTGTTACAATCTTAATAAATCATTTTTACCTTTATGGACAAAAAGGGTCTTAAGTTGAGCATTGGATTTCTTGTGCTTTATTTATAGGGTAAAATGGCTTTGCTTGGTGCAAACAGCTGTTTTATCTCGTACAGCGAGAACGGAGACATAGTGGCCAAAAACAAGACAGCTGGAGAAGATGAGATGATCAAGGTCAACCTTGTCTAATGTTCAGAGATAACGTCATGTTTTCTAACTAGGCGCCATATTGTCATGTAAAACTTTTCTGTTTTTAAATGGAGGTTATGATCATGCATTTTCTCATCCACAGATTCGTTCATGTGCAGAGAAAGAGGTGAAGAAAAAGGATGACATTGCAGATGAGGATAAGGGTGACGTGAAGGGCTGTGAAGTTAGCTATGTGTGAGTGGCTGTATTTTGTTTTTCTGAAGTTGTGAATTTAGATGTTCAGTTAAAGGGATAGTTCACCCAAAAATGAAAATTCTGCCATCATTTACTCACCCCCATGTCATTCTAAACCTTTATGACTTTTCTTTGCTTCTGAGGAATGTAAAAAGATATTTCTACTACTATCCCTTTAAGTAAAGCATGAATGTCTGAGAGAAAAATGTTTAGATCACAATAAAAAGACTACCTACTGTTCAGAGTTGCTAACAGTTTTCTCAGATTCATGCATTGCCTGTTTGCCCTAGAAGTACGTGACCGTAAAGTTTTCTATTTTTGAATTTGTAGTTTTTAACATTTTTATGAATAATTGCTGACAGGAAGAAGTTTCAGAGTTTCCAGGATCGTAAACTGAGGATAAATGAGGAAGACAGTAATGTGCTGAAAAAAGCCAGAACAGACGGAAAATTTCACGAGGCTCTTCTGGATCGGTAAGACTTCTGATATCATTGCAGGAAAAGCCTATTGCTTTTTGTTTGATTATATTTTTGTTAATTTAGCTCATTGTGGATAAAAGATGACAGTTAATGTTTGCTCAAGTTGTGTTCTCCTATCATATCCCTATGAAACTGGAAATATATCCCTATAAAAAATGTGAGACATGAGATGTTGTTTTCTGTCCCTTACAGAAGAGCCAAGATGAAAGCTGACCGATACTGCAAGTGAACACAGATACTTTAAAACTGCCAGTTTTTATTTCAACATTATAGCGTGTGAAATATTTTTTTAATGAACTTATTCACTTCACAACAAAAAGTGTTCAGCTGTTAAAATACTTTATAAGTTGTTTTGGTATGAGAGTATCAGTTGTTTAGTATTTCATTGTATTTGTTTTATTGTCATATTAAAGACATTTTTACCTTGAATAATGTGTTCTGCTCTGTGCATATAAAATATATCTTGTTAGATGTTTAATCCAATATATTGTTTATAAATGCTATACATAAATTATTTGAGAAAAAATTAATTCCACAGATTAAAACAGCACTGAATACTGACAGCATCAAAGCTATTCTGTGCGTTGGGGAAATAATTCACACTTTCTTCTACGCTTGTTGTTGCATTTCCCCGCATGACTGATAGATGGCGCAATATATTCGTCCTAACGCTGATCAAACAACAACCTATCTGTTGTTTCGAAAGAGATAATTTTATAATGTCTTTTGAGCCTAATTAACAAAAGAGATTATAGAAAGCGTAATTCTGGCGTATTAGTTAAGTAATACGTAGTAAAAGTGTCCAGTCGTATTTTATTTCGCAGCTCATTGTTATGGATACTGTAACTCCGCCAGCGTCTCGTGGGTTTGCGCAGACCAGCTGTCACGCGGATCTTCCGCACTTCCGCGTTCACAGGAGACGCTTGTGAAATCAGTGACAGCTCGTCTCATCATGATCAACACATTCAACATTTGCTCTTTTCTTTCTACTTTTTTATTTATTTGCGTGTCTGCACAGTATGTACCACCGGTAAGTCACATTTGTGAAGTTGTTGTTTGTGATGTTTTGAATGAAAACAGAAACTTATTTACAACAATATCCTTCGATATGGGCTTCAAATAGGTTTCACTGTACGTGACTGTAACACTAAAAGAACAATAGTTTGCGCTTATACAGAGTTGGACTTGTAATATAAGCCCTCTGGTAAAATAGGTGATGTTATCAAAAAGAAAACGAGCTTATTCACCAATTCTTGTTTGCTGTAGATATGTGATAAATGACTTTTTTTAAACTACAGTACACAGAAGAGTGCCGGAGTGGCATGTATCCTCCAAACGGGCCAACGTAAGTATGACCCTAAACTCAAATGATGTTGTATCAGCTGCATAAATAACAAACACTTGTTGTTTAATTACAAAACCTTAAGTAACAATCAACAGTTGTGCGTTTTAAAGTATACAATACAAACAGGTAAAATTTCACAAATTACAATAAAAGTTTTATTTCTTTTTGTTTTACTGTTTAAGCTGTTGTTTTACTGTTGTTTTATATATATAGTCATTTTATTATTTTATTTGGCACATTTTTCTGCAATTATTGTTTAAGTTTGAGTGAGCTGTGTTTTGTAACAACAGGGTGGGAACGTGTCATTGTTATGCAAATAATAAGGTTACATCATACATTTTATTATTATTATTTTTAGGACGAAAATACTGTTAGTCAGTTAGAAGTAATTATTATAGCTTTTATTAAATCAATTGTCTTTGGATTGGATGTTTTAATTTCTTAGTTATAGTATGTTTTTAAAGTACATGTGACTTTCATTTCCAGTAAAATTTGATTTCTCACGATAATAATAAAATCTGTTTTTGAATCTCTGTATGCCTTAGATTCAAAGGTGAAGCTCCCTGGTATACTGTTAATCTGGACCTGCCACCAAGCAAAAGATGGACAGAAATAATTACAGACAAAAAAAATGACGTGAGTTATTACTCTCATTGTTTCAACAAACATCAGACAAATCTAATAACCTAATTACAAGTTTAATTACACATTTGTTACAAAGACTTTTTTGATTGTTAGTAGCTTTGTTAGATTTTAGATGTCAGCTCACTTCCAGTTTTTTAGACTAGTAATGTTAGTAAAACCATAAAAACCACAAAACAGCATCAGATGATTCATTAAAAGCTGACGTGTTCTTGAACAACATTTCTAGAGGTTATTTGCTTTGATTCTAGATGGTGAGCATGATTCAGGCCATCAGAGATCTTGCAGATGCCTTTGTTCCCAGTGGGAAACTCATTGATCTAGTAGATAAGGATTTGGTGAGTTATTACAGGACAATACCCACCTGTCAATGATCAGCAAAATGAATGGTGTGTACAGTAAAATCTCCAGTGTAACAGTGTTTGCTATAAGAACTTATGATGTCATTGCTATATGATGTGTGCTCTTCCAGCCATTGATGGTGGACACACTGCCGTACCCCTTCAATGAGGAGATGAAAGGACTTGCAACAGCATCAGGTGTTCCTTTGGGTATGCAGTGCATGAAACGACACTTTCATGTTCATCACTGTCAAATGAAGTTTATATCACATTCTGATCACAAAATCAATGTTTTCTGTTTAATGCAGGTGAGGTGGTGCTCTTCAACATATTTTATGAGGTGTTCACCGTCTGCACGTCTCTTGTTGCAGAGGATGTAAACGGTGAGGACTGGTCAACTACACAGAGATTAAAGGGATAGTTCACCCAAAAATGAAGTTTTAAAAATTCTATTTTTTATCCTCATGTCATTTCAAACCTGTATGTTTATCACAGGCAATCTTATCCATGCAAGAAATTTAGACTTTGGACTTTTCATGGGGTGAGTTCTGTTTTTGTTTTAGCTTATGTTGTTGACCTACTTCCTTAATTTATGAGCACAAAACAAGAATATTTGTAACAAATGTTGCCATGAAAATAACATTAACATTTTAAATCACAAATGGATGTAGATTGTATGTATAAACACTGATTGTCTATTGGGTCAGATGCTCAAGAAAACTGATTTGTGTGTCATTGTTCTGTGGTCACCCTGTTCAGATGGGATATGAAGAACCAGTCGTGGATCATAACAGAGAAGCTGAGGCCACTGGTTGTCAACATTGACTTCAGAAGAAATAACCAGACTGTCTTTAAATCCACTAATTTTGCTGGATATGTGGGCATGCTGACTGGTATTCGACCGGTAAGACATCAGAGGGAAAGTCTCTCTCTCTATGTATATATGTGTGTGTGTGTGTGTGTGTGTGTGTGTATATGTGTATGTAAGTATGTGTATATAAGAACACTTAAGAACTTTATGATTTGAATCTAGAACAGCTTTCAAATTTAGAGCAAGATCCAGAATGACCTTTTGTTTTTTCTATTGTTTTGAGTTTCACTTCTGCAATTTAACAGGAAGTGATACACAAAAGAGAATTGTGAAAGCATGGATTGTTCTGCAGGAATCACATCGCTTCTGTCTCTGACTGTCTCTCTGTGTTCTCTTGTCTTTGTAGCACACATTCACTCTCACTATGAATGAGCGATTCAGTCTGGATGGAGGGTACATTGGTGAGCTTTCTGCCTTTATTCCTCCTCCTGACATCTGCTGAGTCATATGACATAATGATGTTGAAGAATCCTGAACTTAATTTCCTGTTATTAAGTCTGATCTTTGGTAAAATGTAGATTAGTGTTTTTGTGACAAAATGGTATTAATTGTAGGAATCTTGGAATGGATCCTGGGGAAGAGAGATGGTATGTGGATGAGTTTTCTCACTCGATCTGTACTGGAGAACGCCACCAGGTGGGTTTCAGTGGTGGACAGGAGGGAAAAACAGCTTTGCATGCATATTCTACTCTTCACTTGAATTGGAAAGCTTTCAAACTGTTATAAAGGTGCTGTGGGTGGCATTAGCCTCTAAATTGGACACGCCCTCTTTCACAAGCCCTGCAAATAACACATTTCACTGTTACAAGAAAAACTGACCAAGTCAGTGGTTAACAGTAAGCTAGTTAACACAGTTTAAAAAAAACATTCCTGCAATAATGTTAGGATTTATTTTTTTAAGGTGTTATATCAAATTCGTTTTTATTTTTAATGTTACATATATCAAAAACATTATTTTAAAGTTGTTAGTGGAAAGTTTTAAAAATGTAACAATTAAAATGTTTGAATAACAACCAGGGAATAACTTTATTTTATTCTTTAGATGTTATATTAAAGTTCCTAGAACTTTTAAAATAATATTTTTAACTTTTTTGTTAATAAAAACATTGTTTTTACAACCTAAAATTGTTAGCTGGGATAGTGTTCTTGCATAAAAATCTGATGCTCTCTGCTTCATGTTTCCCATATATTTGAACACATAAATGTGTAATAAGCTGTAAGGTTCTTAAAGCCATTTAAATCATCTTTATGAAATCCCTTAGCCCTGTATTGCAAACACAAGAGTAATATTTTGATATCTGTAAGGACATTTCGTGACATTTCTTTAACAAATTACCTACAGTGTCTTCTAGTGGTGGCCTTTTAAATAAATCCAATTATTAATAATGATGCAATATATGCATGCATTTATCTTTGGTTGTTAAAGATAAAAATGATTCATATATTGTTCTTGTATTCGTGTAGTTATGAGAATGCCAAAGCACTGCTCTCTGACACGAAGCTTCTGGCTCCAGCTTACTTCATCCTTGGAGGAAACCAGACGGGCCAGGCTTGCATTATTACCAGATGCAGAACACAGAGCCTCAATCCACTAGTGTGAGCATGACATTTATTCTCTATATTTATTCAGATCAAGCCAAATAGTTCAGTGTTCAGTCTTGATGTTGTTGTAGTAGATTTTGTTTCTATATATTTCAGACTGGATGTGAAGAAAGGCAGGTGGTATGTGTTGGAAACAAACTACGACCACTGGAAAGCGCCTCTGTTTTTGGATGACCGCAGAACTCCTGCTATGAAATGCATGAATCAAACCACTCAGGCTGTGAGTATTGTTGACCTTTACATACATTATGTTTAAAATATGGATTCCATACATCTGTAATACAACCGTAAACATTGCAGAAAGGCTCATCCTTTTAGGAAACGTTTGCCCATGTTTTCTAATAATATCTATGACGGCCATTTAGACAATACATTTTGTTGCAGTTTACTGCTCTTTAGGTGAACTAATTCTGGGTTCAACTGTTGTATTTTTACACTGAAACCTTACAGCTAAACTTTACACTAATTCTCTTTCAGAATATCTCTGTAAAGACAGTTTATGATGTCCTGTCAACCAAGCCAGTCCTAAATAAAGTGAGTTGTCAATTGATACAATGCATCCTAACTAGTTTAGACATTGTTTTGTAGGATGTTTCTTAACTCTTTCTTTCATGGTGCTGTGTAGTTGACTACATACACTACTATCATGGAGGTGTCGAAAGGAACGTTGGAGTCTTTTATCCGTGACTGCCCAAATCCCTGCATGCCATGGTGATGAAGATCCCAGCAATGTCCTGATGGAGCCCATGTAGGAAGACTTGCAACACCTGCTTTTAGAATCATGGGTTTGTCAAGCTGAGATGTGGGTCATAATACCAATAGCAAACCACCACTACACTTGAAAGATAATCTAATAAGAATTGATAAATTGCACTGATATTACTGAGGCTGTAATGGGTTGTAAACGTTTTATTGAATCAAGAATTTGGGAATGTGATTGTGGGTTATTGCATGTAACACTTTTATTTGTAACCTAATATTTGCATACAGAGTGTGTACAGTGTAACATTTTAATTTGACACACTACTGGTGTGTCGGTTTTATTTAATCTTACCTTGAATGATGTAAAGTGATCAACCGAAAGAAACGAATGTATATGATTTGAGCTGGCTAATTTTTTGCTAAATAAAACGTTGTAAATAGAGCAATCACTGCAGCAAAAGGGTAAAAACTGATTTTTATTTAATTTAAACTGCAGTCTAAACATTGTAGAATTACACGAGGTGAAATGGGCTAAGAACCCAAGCATTGGCCAACATGCCTTTAAAAAAAAATTAAAAGCAAGAAAGTTTAAGAGTACAGTAAGGTAAAGCCTCCAGCCCCTGGAAAAGGGAGAACAGGACAATGGAGACGTCAGTGCTAGTATGTGATTCGCTTCTAGCCATTAAAATCTCAAATGAGCAACACGAATCGTCAAATACATTTCTATAGGGAATATTTTGCCCACGTGCTTGAAGTTCTGAATTAAAGGTACAAACTTCTTTTGTCCTCTCTGTATCACACTGGTAAGAAATGTGAACTGTATCCCAGACAGAAATGCAAAGACTAAAGCATAACCATGCCAAATGAGAGAACACAGAAAAACTTGCATCTCTTTAAACTCTGAAGGAGCTTCAGTAAGAGACCTTGCTTAACAAAAAACATGTACTTACAGATTAAAGAACAGCCCCTTTCGTCACCTACATTCTGCATAAAACAATCAAAACAAACACTACGTATAGAACTACAGAGACTTCACTTCTTGAACTGTTAAGATGACATGCTGACAAGCTATTTAATGGCTTAGCTTTTGTTTCCAAGGAACCTTAAAGTATTAAGCTCATTATACAGTTATGTTGCATAAATGGTACTTTGTAGTGTCACAAGACAAGCCATTCTTATGGACTCTGGGCTCCGATGGTTTCTGAAAGGAAAATGCAATGCAGTGAATACAACAGCATCTTTCACAGGGATCTTCAGATATGACGATTATATGACTTTTCTCCCATCTAATGGAGTGTCAGTCAAAACAAGCATTTATTCACATTATATATTAGGTTTGTATTAATGTAATGAGTTACAAATTTTCCCTTCACTCAAACCAGTTCAGAACAAATATGCTGTGATTTTAGATGTAGTTGAATAGTTACCTGGCTCTTTGAGTGCTTGATCATTCCCCACCAATCCTGTAGGCCCTGTATCTGCATTTCCAATCAGGATTTCAGCTGTTAGGTTATTATTCTTCTGCTCTTCTGAGATCCTCTTACAAAGCTCCTCCTGTACAAATTAAAGCACATTGAATGAGTTTCTTTGCGATATATGGACACCAAGCACAGCCCTTCGATAATGTGACTGACATTAAAAGGCTTATTAATTTGTTGAATAAGTCAAACAGTCTGTTGTTGGATGACCATTCTGACCAATTTCTATTCCAGAGATCACACAGGCAAGGTCTTACCTCACACATCACAGACATCTGAAGGGGAAGATCTTCCACCTTCACAAAATCTTCTTCGTCTGATCTCTGGCTGGTGTTTCCAGATCCAGCCTCCTATGTTTCAGTGCACACATAATTTAACACACAGAACAAAGCCACATTTCTGATATGACGAGTGTGGGAGAGACATACATCAGTGTTGATCATGACCGGTGACTCAGTGTTGGGGCTGGCTGTGTCTGACTCTTGAGGAGCCTCCTGGGCTGGTGGAACATCAGAATCCTCCTTCTCTTCTTTCTCTCCTCCTGTAGGAGCTTCCACCTCTTCTCTGCGCTCCTCTGGAATCTGAGTCGTATCTTTGGACTCAGACTGCACACTGTTCACTGGAGAAAAACGTGTGAAATTTTTAAACATTTTATTAAATGATATTCACAGTAAAGTGGTAGGTTCCATTACAAAATATTCTGCCGTACATTGGTTGCTTTCTAGGTCTGATGTGGCATCCTGGGCGACCCCGTTTTGTAAGGTTGAGCACTAGAAACACATAACATTAACATTAGTGGCTCTGTCATGTTTATCTGCTCTCTCATATGCATGCTAACACACCTGTTTGTGCTCAGTAGTGTTGTCCATGTTTGCTTGTAGTGACGTCTGCACTTCATCAGGTCCAGCCTCAAACTCCTCTATCTCCTCCACCTCATTTTCATCCTCTCCGCTGCCGTAGTTACACAGAGCTTGTGTTTCTGCTTTAGACAGGCCTGAAGAAAAGATGGCAAACACGCAACACAAATCAAACCGCTGGCGGAACAAAGTCTTATCAAAGTCAAACACATTACAGACCAGTTTCTACCTATAGCTGATAAGAAGGCTAACCTTAAGCAAAATCTAATAGCCTTCTGCTTAATGGCATTTTTGTTGCATTTTTTATACATTTGTAATACATATATTTAAATGCTGCTCTTTTTACATTGTAACTTTTAACGTAGGCAATAGGCTGATATATTGGCATATGTATCAGTATATTTTGAATAGCCTTCACACACAAACTGAATGATACTTTGGGCTTAAACATACTTATAGAAAGTGGCAGCCCATCTCCCTCCTCTTCCTCCATCTCGGACGCTTCACTGCTCTGTGCATCTTTCTCTTTCTCCTCCTCTCTCTCTTGGGTCGTCCTTTCCTGTTCTGTTTCATCCTGATCCTGAAGAAAAACAACAATAAACAAACTGGCAGCAAAACATTCAGCATTATAATGAATCTAACTGGGGACGATAAAGTAATACAAACTATCTCTTCTATATATACACAAGTGTTTGTCCTAACCAGCCTTAAACACAACAAAAGACAATTTGTTAGTTCGGTTCTTTTTTGCAGCGTCATAGTGGGTAGCCCAACCCTACTTCCATTTTGCCAAATTTTTGTCTCATCACTTTTTAAGGGCATGACTTGATATTAAATTAGCTAATATATTAAATTGGCTGCTGTCACTGTTAAATAAAGTCGTAGGATTTACTGGTGTTATTAGAAAATTTAGAATGTAAGTATGTTAACAATTACAACTTACTTTGTCTTCATCAAAATACGATGGCGAGAATGTCTTTTCTCTCTCTACCGCTTTTGTTTCCTAAATAAATAATGCACCGATTAATCTGCTTATTTAAAAAAAAGAGGCTTTGCTTAGAATTTTCAGGATTTGCCGACTTTTGAGTACAAATTTGTCCCCCAAAATATGGTTAAGTTAACCCACACACACAACTCATCTGTACCTCAGTCCTGGGTGAGGGCTTTGGAGATGTGTTGTCAGAGTGTTTCTTGGTTCGGTGTTTGTTTTTGGAGGTGTTCTGGTCTAGATCCTGCATCAGTTTGAAGAAGGCGAGTTCATTGAAGAGAATCTCTGAGATCTCCACCAGCAGATCCTCACCACAGTCCTGCAGCGTGCGGCCTACAAACTTACTCAGCGAGTCCTGTGCAAAAACATCATCATACATTAAAGATCCTCAGAAATAGTTAATATTGATGTAACCCAACAATGCTTATTACAAGCACTATTATGACAGTGCAAAAATATTCCATCATCTTACAGAGCAATTTCAAGAACTAAATTATTTTCAAAAAGCGACAGCAATGAACAATATTTTTGAGAAGTTGTTATATATATTTAAACTGTTTTTATAAGAGAAAAAGATCATACCAGCAATCTGGAAAACAAACGAACAGTGAAGTTCTGTGTGGCAGAAATGAACATTGTACCTGCAGGATGCCGCCCAGCTGTCTGTGGAAGAAGCGCACAAACTCTTTGCTCTCATCGTTCTGCTGAGTGAGTTTGAGCACCATGCGTCTCACTGATGTCAGCAGCTGGTGTGAGCACACCTCCCCAACGTGCTCCTGACAGAAATGTGAGACAGTGTGTCTGTGAACGGCAGCTCTGACACGTCTTCTATGTTATTTATGTGTAGATTTGAAGGGAAAGTACCTTTAGGAAGGGAATCACTTCTGTCATGATGGCTTTGATCTGTCTGTCAAGCTGTTGTGTGTCAATCTGAGGACAATGCGCATCTGTGGATGAGTGACTCGCACCTGAACGCAAACACACACACATTTAGAAAACTAGGTTTGGGATGATGAACGTGAACTATTTTTATGAATTATTAGCACTGATAAGGCTGCAGTCCTTAACTTCTTTCTCACTACCGCCATCTCTGTTTGAAACATCAAATTGCAGGTTACTTTTTAAACTTTTTATAAAAGTCAAATGAAGCCTGGAAAATTGGACCTGACATCTAAAATCAGGATGGTAAGTTGATGATTTATAATTTAAACGCTGATCTGTTATGTATTTGCTCAAACATCAATTTAAAACATGCTGAAATAGCAAAATCTATTATTTTCTTTATTTGTGAATTATACCAGAAAAAAATGGATGATTGCTTTTAAAATATTATTGATAATTTAATGCAGGATCTGCTATATCCTATATTACCTTGAATTGCACAAAATGACTGGCAACTGAGTTCTGTGTTGTTTTAAAATGCAAAATAATTTTATAAACATAAACGATCATTATATGCCTGTTTAAAGCAAGCAAAGCTTTAGCATGTGCTGATACAACAACCCCATAACGATTCTAATTACAGGAAAATTCCAGGTTATTTTCAACCTAATCAATAAGAATGTGTTTACAGTAAATACAGGCAAACTGATTATTTTGCATAGCATGCCACAGCCTGGAATATTCCTTTAAGACAGGAAATCAAAGATTAGAAGTATGATTAGAAGTTTGTATGAATGATCTGGGGCCTGACGGTGACTGCAGCAGTACCTTGAGTGAGAGCCGCAGCTCCGAGGCTGTGCTCTGAGTTATCTGTATTAAACTCAGCTTTCAGCTTCATGCGCTCATACTCCCTCATCCTGGCCATGGCCTTATCTAAATGAATCACTGTGTTACCTGTAGGAGTGGCAGTAAAAATTAGGAAGAAGAGGGATAGAGAGAGAGGAAGAAACAGAACAGTAAGTATCCCAGGATTCAGCCAAGCTTCACCCAGCCAAGCAAGCATGATCATCTTTTCTAATGTGAGCTTTAGCACTGGTTGTGTCTGTAGGTGGACGCAAGGCTCTATTGTCTTACCCAGGTCATCGCTGGCAAAGGGTTCGAGGTTGGAGGAAGTAGACAGCAGGCTTTCGTTGTCCACAGAGTCTCTGTCCGCTGCTTTCTTCACTCCTGAAGGGGACTTAATGGTTATGTTCTTCTCAGAGGTCTCCTGAAAATGAAAGCAAACAAAATGAGTTTGTGTGTTAGAGAGAAACAAACTGATAGAGTTGGTCAGTGATAGAAAATGGCTCACGTTTTCGCTGGTGGCCTGGCTCTCACTGGGTGTCAGCTCGGACTGGGAGCCCGTGGCCCACACGGCTGGACCCAAAGAGGATGCCTGCTCGTCTGCTCCGCTCTTCTCTGTCAGATGCCTTGTTACGATGTCCTGTAGATCAAATCCAACAATGAGATATGTTACAAGATATGTTACCTACTGCCTAGGTCCTTACAGAAACTGATTTCTGCAGCTGTTTTTGGATTTGTGATGAAACACCCATCATTTATAGAATTCCACATATTTCCCACCCCTTAAATGTTACATTTATAAGGTATTCGGTATCTATGTGTAGTATGCTGTGTGCCATATTTTATATTTAGTATATCATATTTACAAATGTTTCATGCAACAATAAGCACAGAAGGCATGCAGATTCCATAAGGGCCTGGCCACCAGTCTGAGGAAGTGTGTGTAGGTGTGTATTGTACCTGTAATGAGTAGAGCGCCCTCTGGCGCAGATAGTCTGTATTGAGCAGCTGAAGTTCATGGAAGAGCTCAATGAGGAAATGAGGTCGAGACTCATTCTGAGAGATCAGGGTCGCCACCTCAGAGTAGATGGTCTCTCTCAGGGCCTCAAAGAGAGAGAAATCACTGCTCGTTTCTACAGGAGACAAATATAAAGACATTATTCACTGGAAGTCAGTCTGGTGATCTTCCTTTGTCATGCTTAAAAAAAAACTACTGTCTATGCCTAAAAACAACTTAATTCAATATTATAGGCTATCTACTGTATAAACCCACTGCCAAACCAATACAAAATCATGCTTAGAATTTTCTGATGCAAACTATCAAGTAAAAAAAATACATCTGTAATCAAAAAGGAAAATCTTAATTTATATCAGCATATTCTTCTCTTCATGACAATTAAAATGATAAATACAAATTTTAATGTTGTGACAGTTGAGAAAACATGAAGACAAGACACACATGCAGGTAAAGAAAGTCAATGAGCTGTTAGCAGGTTAATCAGCTGACAATCATGGTTGTTACCTGGGACTTCAGTGCATGCAATTCTGTTAGACAGAAAAGGTGTTCTCCAAGCATATGCTGTGAAGAAACCAAGAACAAAAGGCCAAATGAAATGTGGATCCAAACAAAAAATGAAAATGAAACGTGTGACAATAAAACGACAATGAGGGCACACAGAGCAAAACATGGATCGTGTCCAAATCAAACGGGAATGAAAAAGTTGCTCCTCTTGCTATACTGTTCTGACAGAAACTTCTCTCAAAGCTTTGACATCAAACTGATGTCAGGTCATTTTTAAGCATCAGCTGGCCTAATTTTTGCAGCCTGCACCATTTCAGCAGATTGGACATGTTGAATCAACATCAGACTGGCTGTTCAGTTTAGTGCATGGAAAAAAAACAAAAGTGACCAAAGCAAGCAAACAAATTACAAAAACAGTCTTTATTTAAAAAAGCTGTATGAATGGTTAGCGTTTTTGATGTTTGGTGTCTTGATCTTTAGATGCCCCTTAACCACACAGTACAGGAAGTGCTATTGTAAAATTATACCTTCCCTATAAAATCAAATTCATCAAGCTATGTTGGCAAATATATTGTGTTGTTCACACAGGCATCCACGAGAGGCCGTACCAGATGAGAGGTCGTTTGGCTTGCTGCTCTGTATCTTGCTGTCCAGTTTCTCCTGTGTGAGTTTGTCCAGCAGCCCCTGGTTTGGATCTCTGTGTTTGATCTGAGGGCAGCGATCTCTATCCTGATCAAAGTCAGCATCACTGGAAATGCTGTCACTTTCCACCGCTGCTGAAAGTGAAAAGGTCAATTTAACCACAACTGATTTAATGAAGTGGCTTTAAGAAAACAATGTGCAACAAAAAATAAAATAAAAATAAATTAAAAAAAGTTTCCCATATAAGGCGACAGCCACCTGTGAATATAGACACACCTGTGTTTTTGTGTCCCCTCCCTCTCCTGCGACGACTCTTTGTGTTGGGCGTCTTGTCTTTAGAGGCCAGGCTGGCCTGTGCAGCCGCCTTTCGTCCTGCTCTGAAGGTCTTGGTGACAGTGGTGGGGTCCGTCTGGTCCGGTAGGCTGCTCACAGACTCCTGGGAGTCTGGAATGTAGGAGCGATCACGAGATGTGGAAGGGTGAGGGGTGGGGGACAAGGAGGTGGAGTTCTGCTCCATCTGATTGGGACGGTCTGAGGTGAGGATCGGTCTGTGATCAGAGCGATTGAGACAGGAAGAGTTTAACCAGCTGCAGTTTTGAGGGTCAGTCATAGAATCAGACTGAGGCTGAAACCTGCAGAAAAAGAAAATAAACATTAATAGTTTATTTTCATTTTGTGAGTTAAATGTGGCAGTTCCAAGTAATTTGGGAATTAACATCTATTTTTAGTCATTCAGTTAACTTAGTGCTGTTCTAATAAACATCTAGGGCACCCTTTCTTTTCATTTACATTATTAAAAAGTTTCTCACACATTACAAATACTCGAACACACACACACAAACTGATCACACACATTCAAAAAAACATTCATACCTTTTGTCACTGTTGTTAAGTGGCGATCTCTGCAGTGGAGGGGGGAAACTCATGTATTCCGTTTTGATGGAGGTGTTTGGATCATGTCGTTGATCTGAACTGGCCTGATTCTGATGAAAATCTGGTACAGAGGAGGGAAACATGGGACTGAAATTAAAGCCTAAAGACAGAAAAGGGGAAAAAAAAGAATGAAAAGGTTGTGAGTGAATTTAGCACTTAAGTTTTTTTCTTGTTAAGGTCATTTCAATAATCTGATGTAGAGTGTGACAGACGTACCAGTGGGGAAAGGAGAAAAGTTTTGGAGTCCAGGCATATTGACAGGTGGATAGTTTAAAAACAGGGAAGGAGAAACAGAATCGCATGCAACATTTTGATGCTGCTGTTGCCCTGACAACGACTGATTCTGCTGCTGCCTCAGCAGATCGTTCAGAACCTGTTTCAACCTGCCAGGAAAACAGAAGGGGGAACGCATTTCAAATTCAAGCAGTTTAAACCTATCTATAGAAAATAACACATGCTTTACAGTAGGCAGAAATACTTTTAACTGTGGATCAGTCTAGAACAAGCTTAAGTCATACCGATTAACATTGTTCTGCTGCCAAGCCAGCTGTGTGTAACACTGGTTCAGCTGATGCATGATGAGAGGGACCTGCGGAGAGGTCATATTGTTGGGCACAACGCCATAAGGACCTGTCAGTAGAGCCTGCATCATGTATGAAAGGGTCTAGAGACAAGAGAGGGAAGAAAACCTGTTAAGACACAGAAAACAAACAAATAGTTAAAAGAAAGCAGCAGCGTGTGCTCTGACCTGCTGGTCCTGTAGTAAAGTCTGGCACATGGTAGTGCTGAAATTAAGCTGTTTCTGGAGATGTGTAATCTGCTCCTGCCAATGTGCTGGTGCGGTGCCCTCAGACTGAGACAGATCTGCTGCCCAGCGCAGGTTCTCCTGCCGCCTGGCTCTGCTGGAACTTCCTCTCTCACCCTGCTGCTGACGCTGATGCCCTCTTGACCCATTGGGGGACGGGGTTCTGTTAACCTCTCTGTGAACCTTCAGACTACAGGAGGAAGTGTAAGTGTAACTCATACAGTAGTGGACCGATGTGTAGACAAACTGTAACGTGTGAATGTTTGCTGTAAATGTACCAATCTCTGTTTCTGTCGTAGTTGCGTTGTTTTCTGGAGGAGCATGCGGGCATCTCATCGGTGGAGCTGGACTCCTCGCCCTCGTCGCGGTCATCCTCATCATCATCTTCCTCAGCCCCCACTTCAGTGGAGTAATCGTCATCATCTTCAAGCTGACACTGTGTCGAACCACCCCAGGTAGCCACGGTTCTGACAAGGAAAAAAAAAAAAAAAGACATGAATCTGCATGTTTCCATTACATGGCTTTCTTCACTCAGTTCTGAGGGTAGTGGAAACACCAGAGACAAATGTTAAATTCTCCAGAATGTGAGGTAAAACTGTATTACTTCTCATCACGGCTGTAGGACTGAGTATCGTGTGTGTCACTCCTGAATGGGGAGTCAGCGATTGTGCTTCTCCTCTGCTGTTCAGCCATCAGACTCTCCAAATGTTTGCGCCTCTGTCTCAACTCCTCACGCAACATCTGATGCCTTCGCATCTCTGACCACAGCTGATACACAAAAACACAAAAATTACTAAGCCACTAAACTTTGCAATGTAAAACTGCTATTTTACAAGCGTTACTTAAATGTTTTACTTACTACATTAAAAAACCTGTCCAATAGCGTACTTAACAAGTGGGATAATGTACATTAAATCAGCCATTACTGTAAATTAAATCTTTAAATATTTTGTAATGATGTCCAGCTCAATTTTCAATTTTGTTAAGTTCTCTTTAACCCAAACATCATGTTGTAAATCTCATTTGGATTCCACACACACACACACACACACACCTCATTGTCGGTGATGGTGACAGGGGGAGGCTCGGTGGTGGGCTTGAGTCCACTAGTGTTAGCTTTAGCTGAGGAAGAGGATTGTAACTGTACAGGAGCTGGAGTAGAGGCCGCTGCAGGAATCTTCCTCATCATCTGTCCGCTGGCACTGCTGCTCACTGATGACTGGCAAGATGTGAGAGAAGACACAGCATTCTTTAAGAAAATGAGACTTATTCTGCAGTTGCGCAGATCTTCTGTCTGCGTGAAGCATTGTATGATAACAGTGTATGTAGTACCTGGAAGTCAGGGCAGGCCCACTGTAAGTCCTGAATCTTGCCCTGAATCTCCATCAGTCTCTGTCTCTCCTCATGAAGCTGCTTCAGCTCCTGCTGTTGCTGCTTAAGTTTCTCCTCGTACAATTTCTCTCTGAAACGCGCATTTTAAAAACACATTTGTTTTAAAGAAAAAAATACTTCAAACCAACATGCTACATGCTATAATGTTTCATTAATGCAATTTTTCACATATAGAACACAATACACAAACACACACTAACCTGGCCTTGTCAGAGAGAGTGAGGTCCCTCTTGGCTTTGGGAGCTGTTGCTCGGGTGTTATTGGGTTGTTGCTTCAAACCCTCGTCTTCATTAGCTGTTGTACCATCTGTATCATCACTCTATAGTAACAATAACATCATTTTCAACAGGTTGTGAAAAAGCACCACAAAATAAGAAAGGCGGGAGGGTGATCTAATGAAAAAAAGAGGTACCTTTCCTACACAAGCTTGTCAAAAACTATGATGTGTTATAACTAACCAGAACCCTTGTGTACTGACTCTGTTTTATGCTTTATGTCCAAGGCAACTCACCTGTACCATTGCCACCAGTTCCTGCAGCTGCCTGAGTTTCTGTTTAGCTGTTTGAAGACGTTGAACCTTCTGTGCATAATCTCCATCACCACCTAGACTGCTCCTACGACTGGACCCTGAACCATCGGTGTCCCTGCCTCCTCCTCTTGCTCCATCATCATCTAGTACCTCATCATCCTCATCCTTAGCTCCATCGTAAGGCCTGTCTTGGTTATACTGACATTCTGAAATGATACAATGCAAAAAACAAAATAGTCAGGAGATAAGAAATTCTATTAAACAAGTTTATAATTCTATGAAATGATGGTTTGAAAATCAAGATTTCTGTATGCAAGAGTGTGAGGTCTGACCTATGACTGAGGGGACGTTGAGACTGCGGAGGTTGGCTGCTGAACGATTATTGATCTCACACTCTGTGTTCAGGCGTCCATCTCTGTTATTGGAGGCACTGGGAGCCTTTGTCAGACTGTTTAAGTCCATCCAGTTACCTGGAGTCTGTGGTTGGGCTGGATTTCTGAAAACACCCAAAAAACGTTATTTAAACTCAATTTAACAGCAGCCAGTTGTAAGTTCCTGCAATGGGATGACTCTCTCCGGATCAGAGCAAAGTACCCGCTACAGCAGTGTTTAGGTTCTGACTCAGATTGGACTATGAACCCACAAATATTAGGTCATGACAAGTTTGAACGATTGTGCAATGAATGTGCAAATGAGCTTTGTTCAGGCCACTCTTCGGCATTCAGAATTAACCGGGCCTAAGTGAAACTTCAGGCCATTCTTATTTCAATATCACTCCACAAAACCGTATTTAATGTGTGAGAGCTGGAGGGAGGGAAATATTGCTCTGTAACATCAGCCAAGGGAGACTGTGAGTTAATTTAGCCTGCCTATCACACTCATCACTGTAGCTGAGTATCCTAATAAAACAATGACAAAGTTGATGATTTGATTTCTCCTCCTGTACCTTATGTTGGTGACAGGTTCACGGTTCTCCTGCTCTGAATCAAACATGGCCTCAAAGAGCGAACCATCCTCGGTCTCCTCATCGTCCTCCTTGACGTTCTCATTCACTGTGTCCACCACCATGTCTGATGTCTGCTCATAATACTGAACCAGCTCTCTCAGTTCATTCAGACGTTTGTGCACCTCCTTCAGTTTCCTGCAGAGGGGACAAATTAGATATCACAATATAGCACTAAAAACGCCAAGTAATACCATCTATTACACAACAAGCATCTAAGCTTTAGGCTTTGAGACTGTAGCGAGACAAAATGGGATGGGGAAAAAAAAAAGACCTGAGTTTGTCAGCAGGGTGGCTGTTATCATCCATCTGTGTATAAGAGGAGGAGGTGTCCTGCCTCGCTGGGCGGGACCCGTTCCCCTCTCTACCCAACACTGAGGGACGCTCAGACACACCCATGCGTGTGCCACGCTGACTAACACCCTGACCTGCAGACCACACAAGCATCTTTTATTTAAACACACACCAGTACTTAAGACAAGCACCCACACATCTTAACAAACAACAAATGTGTGAAGGGAACTTACAGGAACTGTTGTTGAGGGTCTGGTCTCGGAGAGAATGAAGTTCCTGAAGGATCTTGTCCATGGTCTGTTTCTTGTCCTGTAGCTCCTGTAGTTTGGTGAGTTGAGCACTGGCAGAGGTTGATGCTGTAGTCAGCGGGGCAGTGGACAGCAACTGACCCCGGGAATTATGGGTAGTGCGTGATCGGCACACTTCTCTGGAAAGAGAGAGACATTCTGCCTGTCGTCTGTTGTCAGGGACTGTCTGAGACTGAGAGAGGGAAACAAACCTTATATTTGATATTTTTACGCAAGAAGTTTCAATAAAATCCTGCGGTTTGACATATTAGGTATGTGTGTATTTGTACCCGAGTATCATGCAGCTGGTTATGGAAACGCTGGATGAGATCGTTCAGTTCATCGTTGAGCTCTGAAGTAATGCTTCTGCCAGACACGCTTCCTGTAGTCTCTGTAACAACTGTAACACACCCTCAGAATGTAAATAAAATAATTCACAATTCCAGAAGCCAATAATGACACAAGTAAGCACGTTCTCCACACCAGTGTCATCCATCACAGCTATGGCTTGTTCAGCGCTGTGCTGCATGGCCAGTAATGCAGCCTGGCGGCCTTGTAGTGCTCTGAGCTGCTCCTGCTGCTCCAGCATCTTCTTGAGAAGGTCATGCTGCTTCCGCATGTTCTCCAGCTCCTCTTTCTGCTCTCCGCACACTCCGTGACCCTAACAAAGAACCAAAGACTTTATTAGGACAGAGCGACTGGTATCAGCCTCTGGGTGTCTCTTTTTGCCACCGACTTCCTAATCATGAACACCAAATCAAACACTAGCAAGGCCCTGACCCACTTAGCTTCTGAACACTGATGACCCAATTACCTACGACACGAATAAGGTCATGCATAAAATAATATCTGGTGTAATTCTGAAACATTGCTGCACAGCATGTCATTGTGCATCTTTATTTAACTACAGATACAGTCAAAGTACAGTCAGTTACCACACAAAGATAAATGAGGTAGTAATAAACACATCAGAATCAGCTCTCCAGTCCTCCAAGAACTGAATCCCTCAACTAGATGGCCAGAGATATAAAAATAAAAAAGTAGTTCTTAACCTCTCTTCTCCATGTAAAACTTGAGGTTGCTTTATCCTTAGACAATCACTACAATAAAAGCATACAACTTTTTCTGACCACAAAGTTTCGTGGAAGATTAGCCAATAAACATCTAAGAATCTCACCAGCAAAGTACATAAAAAAAGTACAAGGATAAGGACAGCGTCTAACAAGCATAACCTGCTGGGCTGCATCATATTCATCATTATTCAGCAATTTTATTCATCAGAATCAAATTTCACCCTAGAATCTAGCATAAGTCATCAAACCACAGTTTTAATAGCCATGTTGCTCTAGTCTCATATTTCACACACACACACACACACACACACACACACACACACACACACACACACACACACACACACACACACACACACACACACACACACACACACACACAC